>JACXGJ010007346.1:0-30778 GCA_016801105.1 Esox niger | reverse complement strand
CACACACACACACACACACACACACACACACGCTCACACACACAGCAGAAAGCGAGGGAGCAATGCTTTCTAGGGTCTGGAGAGCTAGTGGTAGTAAATGAACGTTGGATATGCGTGCCTCCAGGTAGTCCAATACCATGAACCCGTGGTAGCTGCAGTCTGATTGTATCACCACAGGCTAATAGCGAAAGCGTCCATCCTCTATTTGACGCTGGTGCGCCCATAATCCCAGACTGGACTACGTAGCTGCTCAAAGCAGTATCCGCCAGGCAGCTGCTACTTCCACGAACGCTCTCTCCCGTTGAAGGCTAATAGTACCAGCGCTCTGTTTATAATACAGAGAAATCCATCAGAATACGGGTTTTTAGAGTTAAATGCGTGAGAAATGTAATATTAATGGCTAATTTAGAAACACGTATTATTTCTATAAACGGCCAATGACACATTTATCAATTAATACATCCATATATTATGCTACTGCAAATATGCATTCACGTATTGTGGATTTTTATTCTGCGGAACAAGACGGGATACGTTAGATTTCAATAAAAGATGAACATTCAAGTTAAATTACTTTTTTGACTTAAAACTATCAGTAGCTCAGCGTGCATGCTTACCGACACCCGTGCGTAAGCTACTAACATAATAAATTGAATATACTAAAGCTGCGCAAGAATATATTGTTTATTTCTCAAGTAGGCCCATTTCGAGATATTACGCTATATTTTCAGTGGTTTTACAAACCTAAGCGACACTATACGTAAAAATCAAAGAGTAGCCTACACCGGAAAACTACATTACTTGACCAGAGATGCCTCGAGGCACCATCCCAAAGCATAACCGAGTCATTCATATTCCTGGGGCATTTGAATAGTTGCCCGACGCTCGGCAATGTAGTCCGCAACTTATCTCCAGCAACCCCGGCCAACTACGGCTAAGTGAGGTGTGCCATTCGAGGTTACTATAAATGATGCATGATGCGGCTGGCGCTTTTAGAAGTTAGAGCACGTATGAAAACTGAGACATTAGACAAATTATATAGGCCGCGCTGACCCTCTATGCGAGGTTAAATTATATTAGACATCAATTAGCCTACATAGAGAAATGTGAACAATTTGATGTCATTGCACAAGGCTATGTTATATCTAGGGTATGCCGAGAGAGTGGTGGGGAAAGAGACACCGATGTTCTGCAATAGCTACATGTCACATTGCCTACTGCAAAGGTAGAGGGACATACTGCGAAATTCGGCCACCTTATTAAAGGCAACATTCCAATCACTTCACCAATTCCAGAGTTCAGCGCAGACAGACGCTTACGAACTTGGGCAAGTAAATGCTCAAAATCAAGTCGCATAAAAATATCACACTCAAAGCGACGTACCCACACACTATAATTGCGCATAGAATATCATTTAAAAACATAAGGCAATCTTATTCTATATCAGGGATGCGGTGTGTCGATGGTTGGAAATGTTTTTTTTACTGAAATCCCAAACGCGCAGAAGGAAGATGTGGTGCAGTGCTCTCGGCGCGGAATGGCTATAGCCCTCCTGCGTGAGAACATAGCCAACACGCGCCTATACCTGGCGCAGAAGCAACCGCAATACTTTCTGAAATCCATGATAAACACCTAAAACCACAGTCCCGTTACATGACCACCCTCGTGACGAGACCGTCCTTACCTGTAGTCGCTGCGGATATCTGTTCACAGCCGCAGTCGCATTGACACTGCGGTAATAGGCACGTTCCGAGGAACCCCAACTCGTTTCCAATTAACAACGAGCCACATAAAAATAAACGCCTTTAGATGTCTTAATCCACAGAACTGCAAGGCTTCTTTATAACTTGGTCCGTTTTAAATCCTCGGTTTCTACGTGTTAGTTCAAAAGCATGCGAATCCCATTGCGAATGAAAACAGCAGCAGAATTCCATCAACACTCCCGAACAGCGAGTGCCTCTCCGGCAACTATGCCGCTCCGAGTACACACAAACCCGGCGGACTCGCTACACCTCCCATCCCAAGCGTGGACTTTATGCCTTGAAAATCGCTGCACTAAAGGATTCCGCAGGAGGCTTGTGTCGCGCAGTAGCACACTCAGCGCGATGCTCCTTGATGTTTGAAAGGCGTTGTGTGATGTTGCGGCCAGAGAGTAAAGAGAGAGAGAGAGAGCGTGCTTTTTGAGTTTGCAGGTTCACAGCTGACACTGAGTAACTGGGCAGGGATTTGAGTGGATGGCGCTTTACCCGGACGCAAGGGCTGTCTTGTTTTACCAAGCCTTCTGACTCGCCCGCGGTGACATCTCGGATCTAGGGCTGTGATTGGGCTAATTGTGAAATGTCCCTGCCAGCAATCACCGAAGCGAAGCTCGCACGTCGGAGAGACATATGCTACAAACCCGCAGACGACGAAAGTATTTTATGTAATGCATTCATTCCGGCGTGAAAGGGATACGTCGATGCCAAGGGAATAACCTAGGCCTTCACGGGAATAGGCAACAATACGGAGTGAAATTTTCATCCGATTTAAATATCTAATCAGAGGATCACTGAGATTAGGCAAATTAATTATAATTAAGACAATTGGTCTCTGTCAGGGGACTGTTATTTTTGTAGTTGATTATATTTTTCAAACGTATAATATCTAATCAAGAGATGGCCTTCCAATTGGTCCTATTAACAATTGCCTTTGCAATAATATTAAAAACTACAAAAGCCTTTTAAGTAAGACTAAATTAAAATAAAAAAGTAGGACTGTATTACCATATTATAGCACAGAAATGATTTGTTTAGCCTACATTACAAATTTGCACCTTACCAATTAGGATTAATAGTTATATTGTTCATAACAGGATCCACAAGACAAATTGAGCTGGGACTTAGAACAACCAGAAACATAAAATTTACAAAACAGTGTTATTATTTTCCACAGTGAAGAATTAGCTTACAGTCATATATTTACAAAAAGCTCACTGATGTCGAATAGGCCTACCAACGAAAGTCAGAACAATTCTATATTCAAATTCCCTTCTTACATGTTATTTTCACATCTGTAGCCCACTTTAGGTCTATACCCCATCTCCAAATATCTGTCCCGGCAGGTTTAAAAAAAACTGTCCTGACCTGCAGCTTCTCGACCTCTCAGCTCACACTTCAGGGCTCAGCGCTTTGAAAAACTGCATTATAGCTCCACCTGCAGGCCAATCAAGAACTGCCGTTGTTTTTCTGTCAGTGCCGGCTCGCTCAACCCTCGGACAACGTTGAGTTCACTTCATAATTTTGACCAGTTTTGAAGCTTGACACTAATGTATACAACATGCAAGGCAGATACGTGAACTTCTGAAACAGAACTATTAGTTCATACTGTGCCTTCAACCATTAATTGGTACCAATTTCTTTATGCATTATCTTCAATTATACAGTGTATGTGAAAGATCAACTTTCTTTACAGCAGTAACATTTACACATTTCAAGTGTACATCCTGAGATTGTAGTAATATCTATTAAGTATGAATGCTCAATTGATTGGAAAAGTAGACCATTTGAAAGTCATTGTATTAAATTATTTTTGTTGTTGTTGTTGATGTATGCTTTTGTTTGTATAATATAATTCGAACACAGTTAGTATTTATGTTATAGAATGGAGCTGACACACTACTGTGGCTATGAATTATTGGTTGTTCATATACATTTTCTTTCATTTGGACATGAGATGCATGAGGTGCATGTTAGGATATAATCCTGGAAACTGTCACACATCAACAGAATGACACACATCAACAGATTTGTCTCAGTAGCTTGCCATAATTGATCAAAAGCATGAAGATCTATATGATTCAGGTCACAAGATCATAAGTTACCAAGTGACCAAAAAGACAAACTATAGCCTCAAGGACCAAACTGATCATTATCTGCAAAAAATGCTCCTAGAGAAAATGTCAGAGAGTCTATATGAGCTGTTCAAAAGCATGTTGTGTGAAACGTGGGCTACACAAGGATGCTGAGGAACTGTCCATTGCCTAGTAGTGGGAGCTCAACTCTCCAAGGATCACAGTCGTCTTGAAAAGAGCCCAAATTGAATTATTTTTGTAGTTTAATTGATTTAATTGAATTAATTTTATGCGGTCTGTATTAACATGAATTAATGTGCATGGAAAACTTCAAAATATGGAAATACATTTAATTACATGTTCAGTGCTCTCTGACGCTTTGTCACTGGACGTCTTCTCCCAGAGGACACATTGGATGTCTGTAGAACCTGCCCAGGTCCAGTAAGTGACCACATCATACCGTGAGCTGATTTGACCACGCATGTGGGCTATACACGGCTCCTGGACAATAACCTGAAAAAGCTATAGTAATGACACAGACCTGCTTCTGGTTGAAGTCCCAAGGTCATCCAACCAATTACAGAAGATGCCCGCTAACGTGCAGAAGGACAAACGAAATGTTTACAAATGAAGAGGTTACACCCGGGAACAGGCTGTCAGAACAGCAGCAATGACCCTATAAAATCTATTCAGAAAGGTCTGTCGACACGATGCGTGTCAGAGTGTAAAGCGGATGGATGACACGCTGGTCACGTGGATTATTAGGGTGATCCGTCCTACTTTGCCACTGTTCGCAATCGCCACAACCGATCCATCCGTTCAAAACTGAAAACGCACAAAATAAAAATTTCTTGCTTGCTTCACTAATGACGGAACATTCCTAAGGTCCAATATGACACTTTTCTCTTTATCACAGTCAGTCAGTGAGGGAAAGAATTGAAGAAATGGGACGGCCAACAATAGTCTTAACAACAGATCGACAGTAGTCAATAGCCTTGTGACCTATTCAGTCGGTTCCATCGTGGGTGTTAGCGTGACAGGACAGCGGAATGCTCTAAGGTGCTGGAGAACATTCTGGAACCACCACACCCACGTGGGGGCTTCCTACTGGGGAGTCCAACAGCCGGCCCACATTTAGATAAGGGATAAGGGAAAAGGGGAAGTTGCGGTGGTCTATCACGGTCTCTATCAGACAGGAGGGCAGGGTATCACCGACCCAACTCTGACTTCCAAATGGGACTCGGAGTCGTGGAGCATCTGAACGACTTCTGTCAAGTCCCATTATGCGGCGACAACTTGGCGGAAAAGTGTGCGCGCACGCATGCATACACACTTGTTCGTATGGGGGGGTGTGTGTCTGTATGTGCGTCTCTCTGCAGCCAGCTGGCCCGAGTGTAACCCCAGCAAATCTGCGTGTGTGTTTTGACGTGTGTGCGCCCGCTTTATACTGATGCACAGCTGTACAAGGATCCCCGCGTAATGTGACTGGGGACTAACGCATGGGGGAGAGGGGTGAGCGAGAGAGTGCTGGGGGGTGAAAGCAAAGAAGGGGAGACAGACAGAAGCGTGACAGCAAAGGGAATGGATAGGAGTGAGTGAGGAAGAGATGGCGAGGGAGTGGGAGAGAGAGGCCTGCACAGACGTCAGGTCTCTAGAGTGCCTGGCCCAGGGGACATGTTTTACCATAAGGGACCTCCATCCCACATCTGTTCCACTATCACACAACACTGTAGGCAGACGTCCACCGTTAAATCACCTAGAACAACATGTAGATGCCCACTTTATGGTACATTTCCACGTTCTTTCTATATACTGGAGACTATAATATTTATGGTCTGCCAATGGCAGAGCTGGATTTAGAGTTTCCGTCTTCATAAAAGTGTCTGCTATTGGTTGGCAGTGGAGCTGGTTTCTGTTTGATTTAAATCACATGAGAATAACTGGCAGTTGGTATGGGGCCGACAGTGCTCTGAATTTATTAGCACGTGGCCAAGCTAATCACATTTTATAAACACCACTGAAATCATGAATGACACTTTAATAATATACCATCGATTTGGATTTAAGATACATTTTCAATTTTTACCTTGTCTCATAAAGCACAGACCGGTAAATTGCATTAGGGCTGCTGATGTCTTTGTGAGTCTGTGTGCGTGTGCGCGCGTGCGTCTGTTGGCATAGGTGTGTCAGTTTAGGTGTGTGTGTGTGTGTGTGTGTGTTTGTGTGTGTGTGAAATATTATTGTGTTTTAGCAACCTTGATCAGGGCATGAGGTAACATAAACGTGGTTTAACATGTTAATGCATTTTTTTATTATTCTGCAATGAAGCCTAAAAAAGGAGTGAACGGTTGTCTCCGAGGAGCCACGTAAATGTGCACTGACACCCTTCGCTAACAGATGGCCTCCTTGATGGGGCACAGAAGAACATTTGATCGACTGTGCATTTCCTGAATTCATTGGTGGGTTCAATATAAAAATGAATCTAATGATTATGGACTAATTTAAACCAGGAAAAGACTGAGGTTTCATTAGGTTCCCATAAAACACCCAAACAGATTAATTGATAGAAGGTGTGTGTCTGTCTGTGTATGAGCGTGTGTCTGTCTGTGTGCATGCGTGCGTGCGTGCGTGCGTGCGTGTGTGCGTGCGTGTGTGCGTGCGTGCCTGCCTGTCTGTCTGTCTGTGTGCGTTTGGTTATTACCCAGTCACCTAGACAGACTCCCTATCAGGGCAGCAGCTGTCTGTCTGTCTGCCTGCCAGCCTGCCATCTCAGGAGGGGCGGGTGGGGGGGTTCAGCTAGGGCTGTTTCTGTCAGGCTCCTCTCCAGAGAACCAGGAGCCTGTCCAGGGAGACAGACCCCTACGCTCCCTATAGCACCCCCTAGGGTTCCAAATCAGAGAGGTGGGTGGGAGTGTATGGGGTGGGTGTGTTGGAACATGCAGTGCCAACATCTCTCTCCCCGTCTCTCTCATCTCCATTCCCATGTCTCTTCTTTCTCTCCCCATTAGTTGTCCTTGCACTCTCTACCTCTCAACGCATGGGAAACGGTTGATGACATTGCCAAAGCCAAGTCAAATAACAATAAACAAAAGTGAAATCAACAATCAGAAATTCTAAGGGAACATCACGTACACCAACATTTACCCTCTCTGTCTATCACTTGCTCTCTCTCTCTGCAATACTTCACACGACATAAGCTCTCCGTCTCCCTGGGCTTTAGACATACACCAAAAAGTTCTTGAAAGATCCTTCTAAATTGAAACTATGAAGCAAACCGTTCTTCTTAAAGGAAACAAGTCAAAGAGTATTTTGAAGACATTTTATTGTTCCTCAAAGAATTTTATAAAGAATCTAACCCCTCAAATATCAACGCCAAAAGGTTTCTTAAAGAAATTCTTGAAGAAACAATCAAAAGGGGTTTCCCAACAGTTTCAATATCAATAATTCCTAAATGACTCTCCAACCACCGGTTCTTTGTAGATAGAATACTGCAGGATTAGACCTGATCAGGGACAGAGCAACATAAACCCCACAACACTGGCGATGCAACTGTCAGTCTACATGAGATGAGTTACAGAAAACATTGCTTCAAAATGACCTAAAAAGCTTAAATTCCTGACAAGCTGGTGTACAGAACATCTTTAACTGGGGCTTCACTTTCTGTTCATTCTACTTCTATATATAACAAATTCTAAATCCTGGTGTAAAACAATCAGAAGTTTCAATGCTGTGACAACATCAGAACATTTCCTATAGTCACATGTACATACAGTAAGGTCTAAGAATAATAGGATACTGACACAATATTCATTATTTGGGCTCGGTACATCACGAAATGAAACACCCGAGACGCAGTTGAAGTGCAGCCTTTCAGTTTCAATTCAAGGGGATGAACAAAAATATTGTATGAAACCGTTAGAAATTGCAACCATTTTCATACACAGTTGCCATATTTCAGAGGCTCAAATGTAACGGGACAAAATTAACACAATCATGAATAAAATGTTCACTTTTATTACTTTGTCGATAATCCTTTACCAGCAATGAATGTCTGGAACGCATGGACGTCACCAAACGCTGGGTTTCCTCTTATGGGATGCTTTGCCAGGTCTTCACTGCAGCTGTCTTCAGTTGGTTTTTGTTCATGGGTCTTTCTACCTGACGTTTTGTTTTCAGCAAGTGAAATACATGCTCAATCAGGTTCAGATCAGGTAATTGACTCGAACATTCCAGAGTATCCCATTTCTTTGCCTTCCTGGGTTGTTTTCGTATAATGTTTTTGGTCATTGTCCATCTGTAGTGAAGCGCCATCCAATGTATTTGGCTGAATCTGAGCAGACATCATATCCCTATAAACTCAGAATTCATCCAGCTGCTTCTGTCAAATCATCAATGAACACAAGTGGCCCACTCCATGCCCATGCCATCACACTGCCTTCACTTTGCCACCATGTCTTACAGAGGATGTGGTAGGCTTCCGATCATTAGCCGTTCCAATCCTTCTCCGCACCTTCTCTTCCCATCATTCTGGTACAGGTTGATCTTGGTTTCATCTGTCCAAAGATTGCGGCTCCAGAACTGGGCTGGCTTTTTTGATGATTTTTGGCAAAGTCTAAATGGCCCTTTCTATTCTTGAGGTTTATGAACGGTTGGCACCTTGTGGTGAACACTCTGTATTTGCTCTTGTGAAGTCTTCTCTTTATGGTAGGCTAGCAGAATGATAAGCCTACCTCCTGGAAAGTGTTATTCACTAGGCTGGGGGTTGTGAAGGGGTATTTCTTTACCATGGAAAGGATCCTATGATCACCCACCACTGTTGTCTTCCGTGGACGTCCAGGCCTTTTTGTGTTAGAGCTCACCATGGCATTATTTGTTTCTCAGAATACACTAAAATGTTGTGTTGGCCACCACTAATGTTTCTGCTATCTATCTGATGGCCTGTTTCACTTGCATTGAGAGCTCCATTGACTGCATGTTGTGGGTTCACAGCAACAGCTTCCACATGCGAATGCCACACCCAGAATCATCTCCAGACCTTTTACCTCCTTAATTGATGAAGAAATAAGTAAGGAATAGCCCACAGGGGGCTACATATTAAAAAGCTATAATTCCCAAACCCAATATGTCTGTGAATAAACTCAAATTAAAGCTGAGAGACTGCAGATTAAACCCAAATTTATAAAGTAACTGTAACTTGAATATTTTTTGGTAAACAGCCAAAATAACAAAACTTGGGTCAGTGTCCAATTATTTCCAGAGTCAAGTGTACATCTTAATCTAACCAATCACCTTTAATGAAAGTTCACCATGCCTGAAACACTCATCTGCTCAGAACCATTTACAGACAAGGTGTCATTTAAAGAACATCCGTTTCTCATTTGGTAACAAAATAATATAATCACAAAGGTTTTTCATGTCCCAGTGCAAGACATTTCCTTAACCTGGTTAAGAAAAACCTAGTAGAATACTGACAATTATAAATATGGATAGCAGAAATATGTCAGCTGGAAGTTAATTTCAGTGGCCACAGAATAAAAATGTCTCCATTCTTCCATCTCTCTCTCTGGTTCTCTCCCTCACTCTCTGGTTCTCTCCCTCACTCTCTGGTTCTCTCCCTCACTCTCTGGTTCTCTCCCTCACTCTCTGGTTCTCTCAGTGATCTTGACCAATTCATTCAATCTAACTACTGGTGAGATATATTGGCCTTGTTTCCAAACTAAATGGCAGCCATTCTTTTTGGAGTTCATCCACTGCGTCAAGTTGCCCAATTAAGCTTTTTATACATTATTACACCTCCCCTGCCCCCGCGTTAATTACACCCCCCCCTGCCCCCGCGTTATCCCCTTTTGATGTGCAGAATGGAGGCCAAGTGAAAACGGTACCATAATAGCCCTTTACCATAACCACTTCTGGTTCATCTAAAGGCTGTTTCTCTTAAATATTCTTCTCCACTGCCCATTAGCAACATCTAAACCAAACTAATGCATCATGCAAACTATCAATCGGCCCCATCATATCTTGGACCCTGAAACAGGCACTGAATTATAATACACGTCGGAAGAATTCATACAGAAATACACCCAACTTGCATAGCACAGACAACCTCAAACAATAGCTTTTTTTTGTACTTTTTACTTGGCTGAATCCTTCGTTTTGTGTAAACAATGTAAGAGCAATGAAAAACAAAAGATGAATCCTGAAGAACAAAGGAGAAATGCCAGAAGCTTCTAATCTCACATAATTACTGAACATTTTAAATTGACCTGGCTACCAGAGCAATCATTAAGCAAGCATAACATGTCAGTGTCAGGGCACTGCTGCAGTCAACTGAAGCCACAAGGCTTCAGAAATTAGCTTGTGTTCAGGAGCTGTATGAGTAGCGTCGTGAAATAAAGAAAAGCTGATTTTTCTTTACATGTATGTACTATACAAAGCATCGTGCTTGCTCTGCTTCGAAAACTAGTTCAGACTGTATTCAACAGACATGTGTCACATCTTAACACACAAACAAACACACTCACACAAAAAAAGACTTAGATGAAAGAGCTGTTTTGGGCGGATGACACATGAAGATTAATCTCCCCCCCCCGTCTCATTCTCTTCTCCAGCCTCATTGTTTTCAATAAAGTGTCAGGGCTAGACATTACTTAATAACATTTGTGACTTGAGGTCAAGAGTTTTGATGCAATCAATTTCTATTAGAATCACAGTTATATTGATTGGAAGCAGAAAACTGATAGGATCTATCTCTCTCTTTCTTAGATCTGAATTTATTTCTTACAAATGTTGGCTCGTATTAGCATTAATTGGTAGCCATGGCCAGGAGGATGGACCAAGGAATCGTTTATCATTCCCTACCGTGAGACTACAGACAGGGCTTCATTTGGGAGTATCTTCAAGTAATGAGGGGAGATGTCAGGGAGTATCAGCATTGTGAATAGAAGGCCTCAGTGTTTGGGAATCAAAGATAAATAAAGATTTTCTATCCTTCTAACTCTCAATGCCTCCTTACCTCATTCACACCTCCTTCAGAAATCCATCCACTAGCTAGCCTCTCCATTAAACTGCTTCTCACATCCTTCTACTAGCTAGCTTATCCTTTAAACTGCTTCTCACATCCTTCTACTAGCTAGCCTCTCCTCTAAACTGCTTCTTGCTTCCTTCTATAAGCTAGCAACTGGAACATCCTTGATGCCTACTTACACTGGTCTGCTTCTCCTCTCTAACCTTCTTCACACCACCTACTAGCCAGGCTGTTGTCTCTCCCGTCCTCCCATTCATATATTCTTCTACAAGCCAGACTCTCCCACAATGTTCTCTCAAAACATTTTTCTTGGAGGGGGGGAACTGTCTTACAGTTTAAGACAGTCGCCAATTGGCTATTTGAGTGAAATTTAGGCCCCCAAGAGTGCGCTCCAAAAAACAACAGTGGAGCAAATCATGTAGCATTTTCATAAAGAAAAATATTTTGACTTATTATTTAGTCTTCAATAACCTTTGTGTGGTGCTCTACGCAAACCTACACTCAATTACATTCTTTACTAAAAAGGGCAAATTAAATGTATTATAATTACTATACAGTGAATTAAATAATGTTGTCTACTCTCTGCACACTGGTAAACTACCTATCTATAAAGTTGAATCTCTTTACTATTTAACTAGGTCCTTAAAATGGAAATTAATGTCACCGACAGTTAGCATATTTCACGTGCCAATAAAATTAATTGACATCGATGGAAAATGGTAGCCGTTGTCAGAAAGTCATATTTACTTAGTTGCTAAATGCATTAAGATCAGGTTCGCTACGAGCGAAATGATGAAAAAGTAGAGAGGATTTATTTACTTTTCCTTCGTCAATATTGGTTAATCAGTAAGACAAGTTATTTTTCTAGCTTCCTGCAGGTGGTTACAACGGAATGGAGATAGCCTACCTGAATTGTTGTTTGATCAGGACTGGTACGTTCCCAAATGTAGGACTTCCACTGTACTAACATGTTTGCTGTGAAATATTCAGGGGAAGTTTGTTGAAAACCCTATTTTAGGATATTATCTTTGCTTTTGCGCTAGTGCGTGTAAACACGGGCCAGTGAGTGACTTGATCAAAGTGGCTCAGAGGATATTTGCATAATAGCCCTGTCGTAGCTCTGATTGGCAAAGACGCACAGGTGTATGGAGGGTTGAAGTCTCTATCCTAACCACCTCCACACTTCTTTCCACTAGGAAGCTTTCTCCCCTCACTATAAGCTTAGTTTATGGTTCTGCGGGTCTGCGATGTTGATGTCATGTGCGGGTGTACGGACACTTGCTCAGCATTTATAGTTGTGCGGCCTTGTTATGTAAAAATCCATTGCATTTATTTGCACTCGGTAGCGCTGTCGAGCAAAATGTTAAGTTTGTTCGCATGTAGAGAAGGAAAACTTTCTCAAAAGTTGCTATATAGTTGGTAAACAATATAAAACTATCTAGCTAGAACTGGGAAGACGCGAACGACAATCTATTTATTTAATGGCGAGTTTGAAAGAACGTGTTAAATTAACTGATGACAATGAGTTGGAAGAACTGATTTGTATACAATTATTTATTAGGAAAGAGAGAAGACCCCAAAAGTGGGTTGTCAACGAGGCCTTTGAATGTCTCGAGCAAATGAGGGAGAATAGTGTGCTTGTTGAGTAGCGTAAGATCGAGGAAGATGTGTATTAAAAATACTTTGGATCGTTTCAACGATCTTCTGCATCACTTGGGACCCTTTATTAGACACACTTCACGCAATCCCACATCTGGCGACAATTGCTATTCCTCTACCTGCAAACTTTCCTGATATAGGAGTCACCATCCCCATGTAATAACATGTAAATCTGATGAGGCCCTTTCAACGTAGGCAATTGTTTATTGATATTCTAAACAAATTTTGAGGGTTTAATCATAAGCAGACAGAATATTAGATTAATTATAGATTTATACTTGCAAATGTTCTGCCCTTTTTTGTTTGCTTACATTGCACATATAGAATTGACAATGCAATGAATATGTAATGCATTTGAATGAATTGCACATCTATACATTCCACTACATACATAAACTTAATAGTTGTCATTTTCCTGCCCTGCTCTATTTGCACTTCTGTTTAGACGCAAACTGAATTTTGTTGTACTGTACTTGTTCAATGACAAAGTTGAATCTTAGATTAGTTACATCTCAGCGGGTTTTTTGTGTAATGTTATTTTATATTTCGATTTATATTCCGCTTTACCGGGTGCCAATCTGGATGACGGCAAGATGATCGACAACTATCGTGCCAGGCGTGTGATCGAGAACTCATTTGGTATGATGGTCGCGCGTTGGAAAATTCTAGGCAGACCGCTGCAATTCCTACCAGACAAATGGAGACATGTTGGGAAGGCCTGTGCTGCACTGCACATATCTGGCCTAGACAGTTGCTGCCAACACACCTGCAACGAAGTATATACCACCTCATTTCACAGACTCTGTTTTGAACAATGGCGAGGCGCAGCCGGGGAGTGGAGAAGACCGAGGGAGGCGTCACCGAGGGAGGCGCCTTGGCCGACGCAGGGAGCTCCTCTCCGGCTGGCTTTGGAGTCGGCAGGGACCTGATGAGGTCTTTCATGTGTCGTGGCAGGATACGATGCAGAGGGCTGGCCTACTGAACTGTGTGAGTTGTTGAAAAACACATTTAAATAACCTATTCATTTAGTCCAATATTCCTATGCACAATTGTGATGTAACAAAGTATTGCAAACGGTGATGGGAGCAGACTACTTTGAACGTATCATTTTAAATGCAGAGAATGCCTCTCCCCCTCCCCCTTTCTCCAATCCCCCCAATCCCAGTCGCCCTGCTGTAGTAAGGGGCTAGTGTGTGTAAACTGGTTGGTTCCCTGTAAGTGGCAGAGAGAGGGAGAGGGAGGACAGGACTGTCCCGTTGCAGTGGGGAGCATGGCTGCAGCTGTAATCTACCAGTGCATATGTAAATTGCGTACGCAGCAAACGAAACGAGAAAGCAACACCGACTCTACGACAAGTTGACTTCAATCTTCCACCTGAGTGGAGTATTAGCATAGATCTACTACGCTCAGGAGCCACATATGCCTCTACCCTCTCGTACAGTAGCGTGTGTGTGCGTGCGTGCGTGCATTGCACACAGCAGTGCCTCAGGATATACTGTAGTTGTGTGCCATTTTCACAAGGTGACGTTTAAAGGACAGTTCCACTGCATACACTAATCCTAGTCCTCAAGTGTTCACCACCCACTACTGTAAAGCTTGAGGTGTGTGTGTGTGTGTGTGTGTGTGCGTGTGTGTGTGTATGTGGTGCGCTGCGGTAGAGTGCGGTGAATTTGCTGTTCCCAAGATTATTCATTATGTGTAGACACCTCACAAAGGGCTGAGAGGGGAAAGGCTTCAGTGCTGCAGTTGACATGCTATACACACACACACACACACACACACACACACACACACACAGCACCAAATGAATAAGACAGCTTATTGAGTGTGCAGTGTTTGTGGAAACCTTCATAAGGCATGGGCTAAGTTGATGTTGATTCAGTCGTATCATGCAAAGCTGCACTGTTTCTATGTTAATGAAAAAACAGATTGTAGATCTCTGCGCGCACACACACACACACACACACACACGCACGCACGCACGCACGAACGCACGCACATACACGAATGTACACACAGAGACATTTAACAGTGATGTGATCAACGGTCTTACCAAGCCAGTTGAAATTAATGTATTCTTTAAACACATTTTATCATGTTATTCTAATTGATTAGAATCTTAGGATTTGCTTTATTTCAATGGAAATTAGCCAGATTAAGTATTGCTACATCTCCAGGCGAAACACATAAGATTTAATAAAATGACATTTATTTTAGTAATTTAACGAGATAGACTAAGACAGGTTTTTGATATGCCTATATTTGATTTTGGCTTTGGAAAAGAAATATTTTGTATCTGCCTTGTGCTTGGTCTGATTAGCACTGGTATGGTAAATAGACTTTCTGTGTCATAAATCCCCACAAACACATTCAAATCAGTCCCCACAAACACATTCAAATCAGTCCCCACAAACACATTCAAATCAGTCCCCACAAACACATTCAAATCAGTCCCCACAAACACATTCAAATCAGTCCCCACAAACACATTCAAATCAATTCCCACAAACACATTCAAATCAGTCCACACAAACACATTCAATCATTCCCCACAAACACATTCAAATCAGTCCCCACAACCACAGTTTTTTGGCCAGTCCCCTGTATATATTTTTTAATTTCTGGTTTAGTGTTCACATTTAAGAAAAAACATGCAGAAACGTGGGTTTCTCAGTCAAGGCTGGGTTAGGTCTGTTGTAAGCGGGCCAGTCGAAAGCATGAGACGGGAAACCAGTAATAAGGCCTAAAGGGCATTTCATTTACACAAACAAAAGGCACTAATAGGGAATAGAATGTGAAGGAGAACTCAGGTGCAGCTGTCCCATATACCCACCCACACACACACACACACACACACACACACACACACACCATTTGTCCCTTCTCTTTTTCCTCACATTCAAGCGTATTTTGAATAATTCGGGTCCTGAATCATTCTGGCTAGCACAGCCTCACTCGGTCAGAGCCAAACGCTAGCAGGACCCGCATTCCACAAAGTATAGAAAGGACAACTCATTGGAACAGTCTTGCAAGTACAGTGTCTGTGTGTGTACATGTGCTTGTGTGCTGGACTTGCTATCAAAGTGAGCCCCGGAATTTTACTTCATTTAAGGGAGGGCGTTTTGGGTAAGCAATTACCCATTGGCCAGATCCTCACGTACACAATACCATTTTCTAGGGTTTATGTTCATTTTAAGGCTATGGGTAGAATTACATTTAGAGTTAGAATTAGTCTTAAATTAGGTATGAGTTTAGGCATGGGTTGGTTTTACGGGTTAGGGTAAGATTATGTTTACTCATAAAAGTTAGGTTATTGAGGTTAAGGTTAGGTTATGTTTAGGGCCAGGAGGTTTTATTTTTTTTAAGGGTGTATCATTTACAGCCCTCACTTTGAATGCAGTTCTGCCGTGTGTGTGTGTGTGTGTTCTTCTGGGTCCACGGCTGCATCTTTCAGAGGAGGTATCGAAGGGCCTTTCTGCCTCATTCGTTCTCTGTAGTAGCTTCCCATGGCTGCTGCTTCGTCACAGAGGACATTACTCTGGGAGATATCTCTTTCCCTGTATATTACATTTTCATATTGCTCCCCTCTTCCTCTCCCTTCCCCCTCTCCTTTCTCCTCTCTCCATTCCCTTTCTCTGAACCTCTCTCTAAGTTAACAAACTCGCACAGAAACATAAACATACGAAAAAGAACACATAGACACATAGACATTCATCCACTTTCTTATGTTGCATGTCTATTACTACATCATAACCCTGCTGTCATGTCAATGTGTGTCCCTACCCAGAAGCCTCTGTGCTACCCAGAAGCCTCTGTGCTACCCAGAAGCCACTGTGCTACCCAGCCTTGGTTAATGCCGATGAATTTGGCAGCACACACTGCACCTGTCCAGGAGCTTGTTGTGAAGCAATCCAGAGTCAACTGAGTGTGGAACAAGATAAAGAAGATTATACCATTCATGGCTGGCTGCTACAAGACTTCCGTTATAAGAGTTAAATGAAGTTTGATGTGTTAGATATGTTTCTATGTGAGTGTGCGCGTGAGAGAAAGACTGTGAGATTAAAATAAAACGTGTAAACAAACCCACACACACACACACACACACACACACACACACACACAATTATACATAATTAACGTGTTACTTGAATCCCAAATGTGCATTCTTTAAAGAAATGTTCATTACTTGTCATATTCATATATTACAGCTAAACTAGCATACTTATCTCCTTACCACCTCCAACCAAGTAAAACCACATATCTCTCCCTATATCCAATCATTAATGGCAATTCTGTCACATAAAATCATTTGATTGGCCCAATTTAGCTGCCGCAGCAACACTGACAATATCAATAAAACAAACCAACATACTGAAATAAACCCATGGCAGTTCCCAATGGAAAGATAAATACAATCACCACGAGAATGAAACCGCAGGTGTAGCATCTACTGTATAAACATGTATATAGCAAAGATCTGTACCAATGCACACAACACAACAACCCCTGTAGCACCATTTATTGCAGGGAGGAAAGTGTCTGAACTCCAGCTGCATGATGTACTATAAGGGCAGCATAACACTCCTAGTATATCTGAAGGGAATCACCAGGACCCCATTACACATTCGTCTCAGCCCCGGCTTTACACAACAATAAGCTTTACACGTGTATGTGTGGCCAAACGGATACTCTCAGTCTACCTCTTCATCAATTCATTCTCTAGCAGATACACCATCTGCTAGAGAATTGTAACACACCGTTATTCATTATCAGCCTACATAGGACTACATTTCATTGTCAAACTACATATCGATACATTAGTCATCTAACGACCTTGGACTACATTTCATCGTCAAACTACGTATCGCTACATTAGTCATCTAACGACATAGGACTACATTTCATCGTCAAACTACGTATCGCTACATTAGTCATCTAACGACATAGGACTACATTTCATCGTCAAACTACGTATCGCTACATTAGTCATCTAACGACATATGACTACATGTCATCGTCAAACTACGTATCGAGACATTAGTCATCTAACGACATAGGACTACATTTCATCGTCAAACTACATATCGATACATTAGTCATCTAACGACATAGGACTACATATCATCATCAAACTACGTATCGCTACATTAGTCATCTAACGACATAGGACTACATTTCATCGTCAAACTACGTATCGATACATAGGACAAAATTTAGACTTTGTCATCAGCTTACATGCGACTACATTTATTCTTAGTGTTTAACTTTTGTGGGACTACATTTAAAGGTGTGAAAACCTAAACAGGTTGTAGGCACAATTGCCACAGGCCACCAAGATCTGAGAAATACACTGTTCTCAGAAGCAATGCACCACCTGTTTCCTACACGCGTGTTCCTCCACATTGAATACCTATAATATGCTGTGTCCCTTTAATTACTGGAAAACCTGGGTGAACATGCGCATGCTCTTCTTTCAGGGCAAAAGGCAACATACTGTGGAAGAAGGGACGTTTGAGTGCAACAGGACCTGACCAAACATTAATAGTTTAGAGAGAGGCAGAGAGGAGGTTGAGAATGAGGAGCAGATAGAGGGGATATAGAGGAGAGATGGAGTAATGATAGTGGGGGACATAGAGAGGAGATAGAGGGGGGGTGAGAGAGATAGAGGAGGAGAAAGAGGAGAGAGAGTAAGCAAGAAGATAGATGGGGGGAAGTAGAGATATGGAACTGAGAATGAAGGGGAGCTTGGAGGGAGATAAGGGGGAGGTAGATGGGAAAATAGAGGGGGAGGTAAGGGGGAGGTAGATGGAAAAATAGAGGGGGAGGTAAGGGGGAGGTAGATGGGAAAATATAGGGGGAGGTACGGGGGAGGTAGATGGAAAAATAGTGGGGGAGGGACGGGGGATGTGGAGGGGATGATGCAACACAGTTGGTATGTTTCTGAAGACCGACTGTCTGTCTGCATGTCAGTCTGTCTGTGTCAGTTAAAGACAATGTGCTTTCTCTGGACTGATAAGAAGGCTATCTCCTGTCCAGGCTCTGTCAACAATACAAGTGTGCTCATTCTCTCTATCTCACAAGCACACGCACGCACGCACACACAGATAACAGCAATGTCATTCAAACTGCTCTAACGTCAACCTACATCCGTTTACCTCATCTCAACAGTGGCATAATCAGAATCAATAATCGCCTGGGGACTGTGGCGACATGAAAAAAACACCAGTTAACAGCCACATGTTAATGAGCTCTGGAGAAAGGTCAAGTCCAAACAAAAGCTTTCCTCCTTATAAATACTTAACCCTGGTTAGTGATTAGCATGAACAGGAGCTAGCTAATGAATCCATCTGTGGCAGCAGTGGAAAGACCTTAGTCTGTGGATGAGCTCTAAGCTCTGGGTTAACACTCAGGTTCACTTGACTGGGAGTGTCCCCCCAGCCGCTCAAATAAAGGACCAGGTGACCATGAATAGTGACCTTGCCTTGTTTCTGCCAAGGTTGTGTGTGTGAGTGTGTGTGTGTTTGGTTGTTTGTCTTTGGGTAAGCACTAGATGCCTCGAGGCAAGTAATATCAGGAAAGCCCATATGGCTGCTAAAATGAATATTGTATGTGTGTGTGCTTGTGTTTTAACATGCAATATTCTCACAGTAGCACTACTCCCTAAAGACAAGACAATGAAGAAGGCATGAAATCAAAAATGGTTGTGTTACACTGAACTTTCGCCAGGAATCCTGGGCCCCCTCACATAGACAACCTCTGTATTATTGCCATCAATGGACCCAGTCAAGCCATGGGCCCTGAGAATAATATCCACCTCTCCCAGTGTGGTCAAGATAGTGCACATACACTTTCGTGTCTGCCTTGTATCTACAAGCCCATGGTTTTAATATTATACCAGTGTAAATGTATACATTTTATATTGTCACTGTAACGTTACATGAGGTATGGCAAGAACCAGACGCTGAGGGATGTAAGCAAACAGGCATTTCATTCACAAACTTAACATACTTACGACAAGGAACAACAGGCTTCTTGCAGAAAAACGGCAGACAAAGGAACAGGGAACTGGGGAGACTAAATAGGCAGGTGCTCAAGGGACACAAGTAAAAGCAATGAACATAGAAACAGAATAACTAGAACATAAGTACCCTCCCGACCGGTGTCGTGGCTGGGTCACCCTCAGAACAGTCAGGGTGAGCTGGGCCGCAACTCTCCTGCTCGTCCTGCCAGTAACCAAGGGAGGGTTCCTACAGAGCCTCCTCCTCATCTGACCAACAGAGGAGCTCCTCCACTTTGTTTCCCTGCTGCATCCTTTTGAGGTTGGTCATTTCACCGACTCCCAGCAGAGGTCATAAAAAGAAGGTGAAACTGTGAACAAGTTTTTTCTTCATCAGTCTAACAGGTCTTCAGCAAGGTCCTCCTTCCATGGGAGTATAACAACATCGGATCCCATTATTCACAGCTACCCATCTGACACATTTTCTGAATGTCCGGGGCAATCAGGCATGGACCTTTGACCTCCAGGGTACATAACAATTATCTATACAAATGGCTTTGAAAATAATTCTCTGACACATTTGAAACTCAGTTTGTGGTTCAAAAGGTACTGAAATTAGAAGTTATTTATGAAATAATCAACTTTGACAGCATCATTAATGGCAAGTGTTGTTGAAGATCTGCCCATATTCTGCCAGTGATATTAGAATTGTGGAAGCTCAGCAATGGAATTTAGTCTAATCAGTCTAGTAAAATTATTTATATATTTTATATTTAAAAAAATGTATACATTTATCCACATTATCCACAAATAGGCCAGTATTGCATGACATACATATAGTGATCTGCTATTATGTTTCACAGCTATGCTTACCAAGGCAACCTCAGTTTCATGTTCAGATTAGTGTTTATATAACAGTTAGCTGTACTGTAATCCTAATTGCCAATCAGTAGTTGTGTTTGCATGAATAACCAACTTTCAGCACTTATTTTGCATTATTTTAATAAGACAGAACTGCAGCATTCATTAGCCTGTCTTTATGTTAGCCACTGGAATATTCAGTGCAAAAGCTGCTTGCTGTCTACGGTGCAGATGTGCTTTTGTTCTGAAAGCATCATCAAGTGACCAATTTCCAATTGCATTAAAACAGGCGTGAAACACAACACCCCTACACCATATTTCATAGTTTTTACCTCGTCCCAATTTTGTAAGATCTGATTTATGGTTATGGCCCTGCCTTATCGCAACATCTTGACAGTCGGTCAAGAAATGTGTCTTCTGAAGAACATCCAGTGCCACTCTGGTTCTTATCAACCTGCTCGCTGAAAGTCTAGACCAGACTTTTTCTGTGGAAAGTACACTCCCTCTGGCCTTTTACCCTCTGTTGAGCTCCCAGACACCCAAACCACTACAAGAAATCATTTGAGTGCAAAGACAAAAGCAAACATATTCAATCATTATTCGCCTTGACAGGGACACCGCTAGCCAATTGAACCACTCTCAGTGGATCCCCCAGACAAATGCACAAGCGTCTCTGTGACACAGCTAACCGCTAAGCAGCCCGCGTCATACTTCACAGGTGAGTACGGTATGCTGAGGCCCTTTCTTTCACATTTTCATCCAGCCAACACATGTTCATCTTTGTCTGAGCTTTTCCAAAACTCCAGAACTTTGTACAGTCTATTAGGCTACATTTTCTGATTTAACCTGGTCATTCACATTAGTGTTTCACCCCTAGCAGCGCAGCCTCTGTATTTCTGTTCAAAAATACCTGTGGTAGTTACAGCTGACACATTCACACATCCAACCACTATGCGTTCCTCATCTATTGGGCAGTTTAAAAAACAAGACAAGGATCCAGGCAAGCCTAGTTCTGCCGGTCCACCATTTGAAGGGATGAATGTTGTTGCCCACGTTGGATCCGATCCGTGGTTTACTATGTGACAGACTGGTTCTTAAACCACTACACTGTTTAACAGCGGGTGAGGGTGCACGTGACACATGTATAAAGATGTGTTGTCTGTTTCATTCTGCATTGTCAAACCAGTTAGTAGAAACTCCATGGTTGTCAAAAACTAGTTCCCTACATTAATTAACATCCCAACAAACAACAGGTATAACAGGATCACTACACTCCTTCAACATGTTAAATTAGAAAGGGATTACTGTAAATGGCTAGTTGATACTGTAGCTATACAATACCCGTGAGGAAAACAATGACACAAATGACACTCCATGGCTGGTTCGTTTCTGTAGAAAACAAAGACAGTTGAATAGTTAATCACTACGCTATGTGACTTATACTATGCAAATCGAAAATGAGAGCAATACACAGTAGTATAGCTACTGAAGGCATGAGCCAGCAGCAAGTCCTAGTTCATCCTGAACAAATCCTAACGCCTAATTTGTTTGATCAGTGGCGAGGATGGAACACTGGTCGCCTGCATAACAGTCCACATCTCAAATGAGCTGCTATATATATGCTATTTAACACTGGGTGGGCGGGAAGCCACTCACTCACTAAGAGACATTCGTAAGAGACTTGTGCTTTCCTTACCAGCTCTGCTTACATGGTCCAGGGAAAAAAAGCATTCTCCAGTTTAAAGGTCTTTCATGGCCTACCAGGGCATTTGCGATTGCTGAGGTCACCAACGCTTTCTTTCTTTTGTCTAAGGTTCCATCTTTTTTTGTAACATACACAAAAATATACACGTCTACATGTGTTTTTCCTTGACAGCTCTGTGGTCGTCATGTTGACAGACTACAACAGCAGACATCGATGGTAAACACAGCTTAGAATCAAAACACCCTGACAGCTCTCTTATGCCTGAACAAACGATGAGACGGCACACCTGACTTCCTGTAAACACATGCCAAGCCAACCGTTCCAATACTTTTGGTGCCCCAAAATATGGGGACTGTGTATTAACAAACAATTAGTCAGTGATTCCTCATGTGCAGGACAGTATGAGTAAAATATAATTTTAAAGGGAAGTCTGCTATTGAAACAACAACAAAATCAGCAACCACATATATTTTTTAAGCAAACACTACTCTGCTAAAAAATCCTCAAGTGGATTTACTACTGTATAGCAATCACAGTGTGCCCTTTCAACCAATACTGATGGAAACAGAAAGGATGGGAACAGTTGCAGCCTACTATGAAGATTCCATGGTTAAAAGGGAAACATCCCCCCCATAAAGACATACTTAGAATGGTAGGGATAAGGAGTAAACTGAAATTCCATTTTCTGGCTGGATGAGCTTATGCATGGACCCTGTAACTGGTTTAGTGGCCACTGGCTGACGGATATTCATGTGCCTCCTACTTGCAGTGTATCTTCTCACTGCATCTGCCTGGAGCCATGTGGAGAAAGAGGTATGAGGATAATACAGTAGTTTGTTGAGATTTCAAATGACCGTCCGAAATAGTCACCTTTAAAGTTTTTAAAGGTTGTAAGATTTCATGCCTATAAAATCTTAGTGTCTCTAAAGAAGCTGTGAAGCTCAAAGAATTTATTCAAATTCATTTAGAGATTATTTGGACATTCTCCATAAAACTTGTCAATCTGAGGACTATTTTCTGTAGCTACAGTATTTCAGGCCTGGTTTTAGGGCTTTTCTTAGGGCTCTTTCAATCATATCATCTCAACACATCCCCTACAAACTACTTATGGGCACAACTGCACAACCTCTAGAGTTAGGTGTTCTGGGACAAGGTTATCCTTTCCACTTCTCTCCTCCAAAGCTACACTGTCATTAAACACTACTCCAGAATGAAATAAACCTATGGACTGTGTTGCCAAGGAGACACTATAACAGCATACATTTATACATTTTTGGAAAAGGAACAGTCCCTTTTGATTGACATGGGGTCACAGATTTTGCCGGCCGCTGACAGAAACAGCGCCCCCTTGCTTCTGGAATTAAACATTACTGTAGAATGAAATGGACTTGTTGAATGAATGGGTGAGGGAGAGATACAATAACAGGTGCCTCAGTTTCAGAATGAAGATCAACTCCATATATTTAAAGGGATAACTGCTATCGACTGTGAAGTTCTGTGTGTGGAGTCGAAAGTTAGAAGCGCTGGGTTCGAATCTCACATGGGTTCTTGTAACATTTTTTCAGAAAAAATCCTGTTAGACTGACAGGGGGCACAGATTTTGCCAGAGGCTGAGAGAAATGGTGTCCACTTTAAATATAGAATTAAACTCCATTCCATTATGAAATACACCCATTGAATGTGTTTGTTAGAGACACAATAACCATATAAGTTAAGTACTTTTTGTAGTAATCCTTCTTCATCTACAGGAGGGCACAGATTTCACTGGTGGCTGACCAAAACAGCGACCACACATTTTTATTGAAATAAAGCAATTAAACATGTTGGCGGGAGAGAGACGCAATAACAGAATCAATTTTGTAATTCTGGGAAATTTACCAAAAATATACCACCTTGTTTATTGAATGAATATCTACTTCAGAATGAAATAAAACTATTGAATGTGTTGGTCAGAAACAACTGTATAAGTTTAATCATTTTCTAAACAATCACTTTTAATTGACTGGGGCACACACATTTTGCCGGTGGCTGACAGAAACGTTGTCTCCTTGTTTATTGAATAAAAATCGACTCCAGGATGAAACAAGCGTATTGAATATAATTGTGAGACCCATTAATAGAAAACATTTAGGGAATATTCGGAGAATGTCATTTGGATTTAACAAGGGGCCGGTGACTGACAGAAACGTTGACAATTGTTCACTGAATGTAAATCTATACTAGAATGAAATAAACCTATCAAATAAAACAAATAGAAGACAGATCTTAGGTCCTTCGTCTACTGATCTACCTAGATAAAAACTTGTAATATATGTTTTAAAATGGCCACCTAACTACAAAGAGTGACCAAGAGTGAGAAAGACACAAAGAGAAAGTGACAGAAAGGTAGAGGCAAGAACCGAAAATGAAAAGGATGCGAGCGAACAATGAAATAAAGATGAGTGACAGACAGCCAAACAGACAGGTGGTGGTTGATATGTGTTGATGGGGATGTAGAGTGGTGATAAATAGAACCATCAGACTAACGGAGCCTACAGAACAGGCTGCCATCTGCCTCCATTAAAATAATGAACTGGCTGCCGCTGCCCGACGCCCCAGCCACAAGGAGCAGAGCAGCCTTCTTAAGTGCGTGTGCATGTGGGAGAGACAGAGAAAGAGAGCGAAAGAGAGAGAGAGCGTGTTACAGAGGGGGCAACCCTCCGAGAACAGCTACAGCGGCATGCTGGCAGACGCTTCACACCTCATTGGCCAGCGAGGAGCGGCAATCACCACCCACCCACCGGTACACCTCACAACCTGTCAGCCAGGCGGCCACTCGCGACACAGAGCTGATTTAGAGAGGGAGGGAGGGAGATAGATGGAGGGAGAGAAAGGGAGACAGGATGGATGGATGGATGGTTAGGGGGAATGGGGGGGATAATATGAGAGGGGAAAAGAGACAGAGAAATGGAGGCACCTGGCAGCCGGGGAGGGTTAGAGGGAGATACATCAAATACTGGGCAATTCACTAATACAAATGTGATTGGTGACTCATTGTTAACAAGCTGCTGTTGCTTTCTATATGGAGGATGGGAACACAATTAAAGGAGCACTGAAGTAGGCGAACGCCACAGCTTTTGAGTTGGTGTGCAACTTACCATAAGGGAGTAAACACCAACAGGCCATAACAAATGTTAGTGTGAAAAATTGGGACAACAGATCCAAGTTGAAAGCAAGCTTTCCCACTGTAGCTCCTCAATGACAATAATCAACTGTGAGTTCGCGGATTTAGAAAACTGCCAAGCAGCGAATTTGTTGACGGTATCAAATATTTCAACTGATTGATCAAGGGCATCCGAGAACCGTGATGGAACAAGCTAGAGAGCGAGAGACAAAGACCCCGACCAGATTGGGGAAAAAATGGGATGATACCAAGATGTTGGCAGTAGGTATTCAGATCGGGGAAAGTAGTAAATATTTCTGACCTTTAAACGCACTGTTTCATAGCCATGTAATGTAAGCCTGTTTGGATTACCGTTATGCTGCATGACTCAAGAGTGCTACCAATTCAACTTACAAGCTCATCTTTTAAACAATCTCCCAAACAGCCACTGGGTTGGTGTGTCCCCTCTCGAGTTAACTCCCACACCCCCTTTAACCCCTGTCAACCCTGCCACTTCGCGTTACACTTGCATTCGGCCCTAAGAGTGAAAAGGCAGCTGACTGGTAGGCAGTCAGACACAAAGAGACTGAGTGGCAAGTACACAGACACGCTGCACGTCCTTCCATCAGGCTCTGTGTGTTTGTGTTTAGTGTGCGCGCGTCTTCTGATTGTGTCGAGATGAGGATTCCCCAAAACATCTCCAGCTGCAGAGATGAAGACCATGTACCCACTGACCAGTCGACCATGGATCTCTCTGGCACGCACGCACGCGTGCGCACACACACACACACACACTCTTTCTCTCTCTCAGTCAGGGGTGGAGACCGCACAGAAATCCCCCCCCCCCAAAACGCTGGCACCCTGAGTGTGGATGCTGGGGAGAAGAATACAGAGAGACAGAGGAGGAGAGAAGAGAGTGAGGAGAGAGAAATGTGAGATTTCAACCTCTCCACTGAAGAAGTGGAGGGAACAGAGAACTCAAATGAGAGGAAGATAATATTACCCTCTTTCCATCTAACTCTCTCCCTCTCTGTCAGATGTGTTGTTGTCGGGGTGACAAGATAACTGTGCCTCAGCCTCTGCACAGAGTATACCACATTTTACATAAACAATTAAATGAAAAACACTCCAGAACACCACAGGTAATTCCTCTATCCTTTTATTTCCTCTGATTGCAACTTGGTTTGGAATAAAACAAAACAAGCAGACACATTATGAACATACTGGTAACACACAGAATGAACAGTGACTGGTGTGTGTGTGTGTGTGTGTGTGAGAGACACTGTGAAGGGCTATGGATACATGAGGTGGACCACGTTCTACAGGTGAATGGGCAAGTTTTTAATGAGTGGACATGAGGCTTTTTAATATAGGTGAGGCGAGGGGATGGACTAGTCCAACTGCTGGCGTTGTAAGGTAGTGACCCGGTTGGATAATGGTGGTGACAGAGGTTCAGTCCGTCGGGATGCTGGACCTGGCTTGACTCTGAGGAGACTCCAGTGGCCTTTCACACTCGCGCTCCCTGAATGTCTCCATGTGTCTCCGACATGGCGGACAGTTGCACTTCCATCACTGCCGCTGCTGGTGTGTCACAATGCTACTGTGTTCATTGGTAATTGGGCCCCCCACCACCACCACCACCTCTTGGTCTGAGAGTTAGACATACGGTGGGGCGAGGGCAGGAGGTGGGGTGCAGGTAGCTGGAACCATAAGGACGGACCAAAGGCATGGGGGTTTGGGATTGGGGAGGGATTTGTGTTCAGGAGTGTTCATCTCTCTCAGGGTGGTTGGGTTGTGTTATATTCCTGGTTCTGGTCAGGTAGAAGGTCTGGGTAGAGGTCTCTACTTTCTGTCCATTTGCAGTCAATCAACGGCGATGCCACACAATAACACCCCATGACCTCTTCTTCGCTCTCAGTGCCTCGCTCTCTTAGCCCCCCGTCCTCAGCTTGTTCTGGAATGAGAGCAGAGAAGAAAATAGACAGAAAATGTGAGTGAAAGGAGAAGAGAGGCTGGATGAACGGGAGAAAAGTGGCTGGATGGACGGGAGAAGTGAGGCTGGATGGACGGGACAAAAGAGCCTGGATGAATGGGAGAAAAGTGGCAGGATGGACGGGAGAAAAGTGGCAGGATGGACGGGAGAAAAGTGGCAGGACGGATGGGAGAAAAGTGGCAGGATGGACAGGACTAGAGAGGCTGGGTGGACGGGAGAAGAGAGGCTGGGTGGACGGGAGAAAGAAGCTAAAGGGAAGGAAGAGGGAGGCTGGAAGGAGGTAAGGTCAGGGCTTTAATGTCTGGCCACAAATCCTGAACACATCCTAACTCTCCACATCAATACCCCTTTGATACGAGCTATAGCATTAGATGCCCCAATATAAAACCTTCCCCGAAGTGGTCTGAGAAGCAGAGGAATGTGCAACTGAGGAGTGGGTAGGGAGAGAGGAGAACCATACAAATGAAGGACAGAGAAAGAAAGAGATGGAAAGAGATGGAAAGAGAAAGAGATGGAAAGAGAAAGAGATGGAAAGAGAAAAGATGGAAAGAGAAAGAGATGGAAAGAGAAAGAGATGGAAAGAGAAAGAGATGGAAAGAGAAAGAGATGGAAAGAGAAAGAGATGGAAAGAGAAAAGATGGAAAGAGAAGAAATGGAAAGAGAAAAGATGGAAAGAGAAGAAATGGAAAGAGAAAAGATGGAAAGAGAAACGCAGTAAGAGGCATCCATTGAACAATTGATTTTTGTGTTCTTCATTAGATTAATCCATGTCAGTTTCTCCCTACAGCAGTTGTCCAACAATCAGTGGGTCAATTCATTCTGTACAGCAAACTACACATTATATACAGGATACCTCGACCCGGTTACACCAGACTACACATTATATACAGGATACCTTGACCCGGTTACACCAGACTACACATTATATACAGGATACCTCGACCCGGTTACACCAGACTACACATTATATACAGGATACCTTGACCCGGTTACACCAGACTACACATTATATACAGGATACCTTGACCCGGTTACACCAGACTACACATTATATAGGGCAGTTAATGGGTATTTTAAAGCGTATAACTATTTTATAGCGGTCAAGTTTCCAACCTTTTGACTCTCATTTGAGAGTTTCTTCCCTGTGTTGATAGATGTCGGTGTTGAGCATGTGTCACATCATATTTATAGCCCAGTCCAAGAAGAAGTCACAAATGCCTACTGAAGATTTCCTAACGAGGGTGTTGAGAATATTTATTTCTCAATTACTATTTTTTTTCTTTCAACAGTCTTACCTCACTGAATGTTTAGAAGGCACTCATCGTTTTGTGTAAGACCAAGCTGACAAACCACAATGGCCTTTCTCTCCACCAATGGGGGCACATAACACAAGCCAGTCTAACAAGCAACAAAAGGTAATAAAGGCAGCCCTTGAAAACACACTATTTGCGATATGAGCGAATGGACGAATCCTAACTCAGTACATGTGAAAGGACAGAGCATAGCAAGTTGTCTTGGAGCAGCCTGTGAACAACAACAAAACGTCTTTAAGCTGTTTTATAACATGTTTCAACACTTTACAGAGGCAGACAACAAAGAAGGAATACATTATTTATTTTTCTGACATTCAGCACTACAACCCAAAGGAGGCAGCTAGATATATGGGTTACTAGAACCACTGAGATCTAAGGGGGAAGACTGGGAGGGGCGAGAAGTTGTCGAGCGTCAAAAATGTGGAATGGAGGGAGGTGGAGATCGCCACCCGTGATAAACTTGCTATTCATGAGCCTCTCAGAAAACAGCCACCCTCCTTTTTATCTGTCCATCCATTCCATCGCTCTTCCCTTCTTCCTATAAAACCCCAGTCAATTGCTATCTGGACATGCTTAGTGAGTACAAAGTGAAGGTTGTGTGTGCGCTAAAGAGGCCATCCATAGTGAGTACAAAGTGAAGGTTGTGTGTGCGCTAAAGAGGCCATCCAGGTCTAAATGTTATCGTGGGCCAACGATAAGGAACACTAGTAATTATCAGTCACAAAGGGCTGGTTGATGACAAACCCCCGGCTGGTCTCTCCTGTATACCATCCCAGTCAATATTCAGACTGAGGAGAGCTGGGCGGTTCTGTTGTTATCAGCTGATGGTTGCTGGGGTGGATAATCCTATCTGGGGTTAATTCTTTACAGTGGGGGTACTCTGGGGGTACCCCGGGCCCTTTGAAGGGTGCTGGGGTTTATGGGGGTGGGTAGCTGGGGTACGCTGAGACTGTGTCCTTGATAGTCAAACAGGGGCTCTTAATTCGTCTTTTGTTGATTAGCCTGCTATCCCTGCCGGACTTTACCCAAAATACACCAGAGATGCACAGAGGGGCGGGACACGGGATTTCCTCTTTATGGTGTCTGGAAAAGCAGATTGAGATGGAGCAAAAAGCAAGGACAGGGGTCAAGGTTGAGTGGCAGAGATATTACCTCGCAACCTATTACTGGGCAAAACTTGGACCCCACAACATAGATACAACTATATATTATTCGATGGAATACTAACCATAATATAACCATCATCATCTTTCGTTCATCAACTTTTTTTCCCTATTGTTTCAACCAGGTTAGGTGCTCTCTGTGCAGTGTGCTGTAAGCCTGGTTGTATAACTGAGTAAGGGCTCAGTTCCTATGATTTTAAAGACCTTCCTTAGCCAGAGTGGATTACACCGTACAAACTCAGTACTGCATTGTGATAGATGAGGGAAGCTGATCAACTCCATGGATTACCACAACATACCAGGCTGATTTCCACATTTACAAGATCAGAGGAGCAAATGCGTATGGCGGGGGGGTGCGGGGGGGCACTCAGCCGTGCAGAAATCCAAAGAGGCCAGACGTGGCTGGCCCTCGCACAAATGAATAATACATGGTGTTATTTACATGATGTATAGGTTAGGACCCAGCCACACCCAGCACCCGAACATGTAATACTAAAATAGCCGACAGAGTACCACGGAACCACGTTGGCCTTTGCTCTTCTCTAGAAACATTCGTACGGAAAAAGAGAAAATCTAATAGAAAAACCTATCTGAATATAAACTAAGCCTCCTCTGGCGCCACGGCTGGATATGGAATAGTGGTAAAGGGAGAGTGTGTGCGGAGTGTGTTTGTGTCACTAATATCCATACAATGACGTTAATAACCAAATGTGTTTCTGATGGCGCCTAAAACACGACCACTTTCCAAAAAGGAATAAAGAAGACAAAGAGGAAAATGGTATCAGAACGGCACCGTCTGGCCAGGGCCTTATTACATTAAACACATACTTAAGGAGACTGAGAAACCCGCCAGCGTCAGCAGGTATTATGGAAATAGAGCTTTCCTTTGAATCTACCGGGCTTTAGCCAGGCATCCGCAGCCAAGCGGAACTGCTGGACGGTCTGAAGGGCACGTGCGGGGACTGATTGTGCTGGTGTCGGTGTCACTAGTCAACCATCAGTATACACGTGCGCGTTTAGTTAACGTATTTACGTTGCACCCTTTTCAGAGAGTGTGATGGAGAGAGAAAGAGAGAGAGAGAGAGAGAGAGA
>JACXGJ010007345.1:0-30852 GCA_016801105.1 Esox niger | reverse complement strand
CCATATTCAGTCATTGGCATTTCGTGAATTTTGCCCCTGGAATGTGTTTTAATACCCACTTTTTATTGAATTTACTCTTTAATATGGTCAAACATGAATTGTTTTCTATGTTTCGAGAGGAAAATTTTCTTAAACAATTAATAAACTCTATTTATGTCAGTTTTAAAGTAATATTTTGGTCTCTTTTATTTTGAAAAAAATCCTAATTTTCGTGACCCGGAAGTGATTTTTTAATGTTGCTCACAAGACGCTGATCATTGAAGCTCGTGTGTTATTGTAGGGTGTTATTATCAAATCTCTCAATTCTTTACTGTAAAAAGGAAGAGATAGTTATCACGATGTCAAAGAATACTGTATCTAATCGATTCAGGACTGTAGACGTGGACGAATACGACGAGAATAAATTTGTTGACGAAGAGGATGGAGGCGAAAACCAACTGGGTCCTGACGAGGCAGAAGTGGACTCACTGATCAGACAATATCCTTGTATTAACATTAGCTAACGCAATGCATATTTGGCCGGTTGGGTAGTATTGTTAAAGTCTGCAATTTCACTCTGGGATTGTATCTTTGTATGCACCGCAACCACTGGGTTGGTGGGTGTGGTGATGACTGTACTGACTGTACATCTCTTACTCTGTTTAACTAGTACCTAGCCAGTTATTAGGCATACTTAACTGCTCTATATTTCTACCATCTTGCTGTTTGCAAACAACGTATGAAGTGCAAGCTTTTTGTGTTTCACTTCTTCTTCTTTTTGTGTTTGCAATCTCTGTCGTACAAAATCAATGCATGTTAGAATTAACTTTAGTGAGGTTTCAATATACAGTATATTATCACACACCCTGGTTTGTAATCAGTGCAGAAGTATTATTAACATGGATTGTGATCAATTCAGTTTCAACTCAGCCTAATCCAGGAAGAGACATTTTGTTTGTGAACCCCAACCTGAAAGCCAGTCTTTGGTTGTCTGGTGGCTTTCAGATATTGTTTTACAAATCCACTGATACAGTAAGGAATAATCTATGGTAAACATTGTTTTTTGCAATGGCATGAGACATAGAATGAGGAAGTTGAGGTCAATGCCTTAAGTCAGTAGCAAAAGGACAAAGCTCATTGCAGCACTTCCTGTGTTGGTAGTGGGTGGGGCTACATTGCTTGTCGGTTGAGTGGTAGATGTGTAATTAGTACTAAATTGTGACACTCAAAGCGTTGTTGTGGCTTTTGTAGTTATTTTCCCCTAAAGATGAGTATGGGAAATTTCTGATAGAGTTTGACAGATAGTTGTTCTAGGACTGTAGAATAATCCACATAACCTGATCATGTCTATTGTTTCCTTAACCACTCGTTGTACAGGCAACCTTATGGAGGCCTTACAAGCAGTCCTGAAAAACCCTCCAATCAATACAAAGAACCAAAATGTCAAGGTGAGTCAAGAATCTCCATTGTTCACACTTGTAATGAGCAGACTTGTCTTGATTTCCATTTAGGCCATTCAGGTGTCCTGAAATGGTTATCAGGATCTGTTCTCGGTATGATTTGCATCAAAAAAAAGATATAGCATTTATCTGTATGTATAGAGCACTTTTATTGTACAGTCCTGTCAGCATTGTTCAATGCATGAGGTCACACATTCTGGCACAATATCAAGATTGATATTCTCTGAATTTGAGGCAAGAGATGTTTTTGTATGTTGTAAATCTGCAGCTTCTCTTTCATGTGCACCTGTGTCGGATAGTTTCAGTTGTAAAATTGGAGCACCGTTCACTTTTATTTTACAAACAAAGAACCCTTGTTTGGGTATTAGTTCACAGAGGTTATGTCACACTTTTAAACCCTAGCAGGCCAATGTTTAGTAGCCAGTTAATGATTTGTCCCCATATTTTTGTCATACTATGATATAATGATGTGATTAAACTAGAATGTTAACTGATGTGATTAAACTTAATTTGTGATTTGTTAATTCTAACTATAAAATTTTATTTTATTGCAATTATTTAATAATTGTTGTTCTTGGGAAGGCACCATTAACAGTTTGTCTTCACTTTCAATATGCTCAGCTGAGCTTATACATCTAGTGCATTTGATGCAGGCATGACAAAAATAGGTTGCCAAGTTCATTGCCTGCAGGCTTCCGTGTGTGCGTTCCTAGTGTATCTTTTCATGAACTTTGTCATGTTTGGCCAGGACCGTGCAGAAGACCTGGTGTTGAAGGTGTTGAGCTCTTTTAAGAGCAGTGAAATAGAGAAGGGGGTCCAATCACTGGATAAGAATGGAGTGGACCTGCTTATGAAGTATATCTACAAAGGCTTTGAGACACCATCGGACAACAGTAGTGCCGTTCTGCTTCAGTGGCACGAAAAGGTACTGCAAACAGACAGTCTACATTTTCATTTTTTTCATTGTGGGGACAAAATCCTATTTGACTTAACTTTAACCCCCCAAAAGTATACATAAACCTAAAATGGTTACTTGACTTAATTAACAATTTACAATGTACAGACATAATGTGAGTTACATGTTTTCCTCTGTCCTAGGCGCTATCTGCAGGTGGAGTTGGATGCATCGTCAGAGTACTAACAGCCAGGAAGACAGTCTAACTTACAATGCTCTTTATGTCTTACATCAGATTTGTCTTATATGATATAAGGCATAGGTTGTGCCTGCCCTGACTCCTTGAGACGCTGTGCGAATGCAATGACGCCATCTGACGTAAGAAAATGGAGAACAATTCCATGTCCTTCACAGCTTCTGTCTGGTATACTTCACACCACTTGGAAGATACAGTATAGATCCAAGGGGACCACAGAAGACATTTCTCCATCCCTCTGCTTCTTCTCTAATCTCACAACTGTCTCCTTGCACACACACACATACACACACACACACACACACACACACACCCAAATCGGCATACTCCATTGCCTTCCCTCCTTAGTCCTTTGAATATACACATAGACACAATGTTACAGTGCTCTTTTTAGGTCTTGGTTTGTTTATCTCATGAAAATCTCAGATTGTCAGCTCAGTTGACTACAATAACATTTTTTATTGTATTGTCAAACAAAGTTGACCAGATAATTATGATAGAACACAAGCTTTTAATTCCCCAGATATCCCACATTTTGTTTCCTTTGTCATAAATGCTAGTTGAAGGCCCTTAAAAACCACAACCACAGATTAATTAGGGAGGCGGGGATTTTTAAGCCTGCAAAGGAAGTCTGGCCAAAATGGGGATTATTTGCTCGCCCTTACTACTATTCTCATTAATCCTAGTCTGTCTTCCAGTAAACATACATGTTCTGTCACAGACTGAATAACTTGAACCCAAAGGGCATTAGTATATCAAGCTTGGTTTTCACTCTATTTTTTAGGGATGCTTTTCCACTGATTTGAGAACTATTTTGATCTGGACCCATTCATTTTGTGAAATGTTTAAGGTTTTTATATTTTGCATTTTAATTCTCACGCTTACATTCCCTCTGTCCCAAAATACTAGTACCTTTTTGAATGCCGTCACTTGTAGTCCTTCACAGTTTAGATTGGTATTTCTAAACGTTATTGGGGGTTTCAGATAACTGAGCAGTACTTCAGAAAAGCTTCAAAATATATACTCTGTATTACATTGAATATGAGTTGCAATTAGTAATCTTTCAAGTTCTAGTATTTAGAATACAAAAATGTACATAAAGTTGTATCCATTAGGTAGGACAGTATGTTTTTGGTTCACTACCTGGGTTTAGTTGATGAGCTCATTGTTTTCCTGAAAGATCTCAGTTTAAACAGAAATTGCTACTTGGATTAAAGCCTTAAACAGCCTTTGATGGACGGTTGCTCAGTTTAGGGCTATTTCATTTACTATTGTTTACATTTTTTAAAAATCAATCCATTCCTTTGATTCACTTTTTGTTTGAGGACCACCAATATCAGTATTCTCGCTATAGTGATCCTATCAAATTGATTAAATGTTTATAATTATTCTAACATTTAATACAATCAATTTTTGGGAGGGGAAACGTACAGTGGGGCAATTGTGCAAGTTCTCCCACTTAAAAAGATGAGGCCTGTAATTTTCATCATAGGTACACTTCAACTATGAGACAAAATGAGAAAAGAAAATCCAGAGAATCACATTGTAGGATTTTTTATGAATTCATTGGTAAATTGATGAAACCAAAATAGAACTTTTTAGTAAAAACTCAACTCGTTGTGGTTGGAGGAGAAAGAATGGTGAGTTGCATCCAAAGAACACCATACCTACTGTGAAGCATGGGGGTGGAAACATCATGTTTTGGGGGTGTTTTTCTGCAAAGGGACCAGGACGACTGATCGCGTGTAAAGGAAAGAATGAATGGGGGCCATGTATTGTGAGATTTTGAGTGAAAACCTTCCATCAGCAAGGGCATTGAAGATGAAACGTGGCTGGGTCTTTCAGCATGACAATGATCCCAAACACACCGACCAGGCAACGAAGGAGTGGCTTCGTAAGAAGCATTTCAAGGTCCTTGAGTGGCCTAGCCAGTCACCAGATCTCAACCCCATAGAAAATCTTCGGAGGGAGTTGAAAGTCTGTGTTGCCCAGTGACAGCCCCAAAACATCACTGCTCTAGAGGAGATATTTATGGAGGAATGGGCCAAAATACCAGCAACAGTGTGTGAAAACCTTGTGAAGAGTTACAGAAAACATTTGACCTCTGTCATTGCCAACAAAGGGTATATAACAAAGTATTGAAATGAACTTTTGTTATTGACCAAATACTTATTTTCCACCATAACCGACCAATTTATTCATTAAAAATCCTACAATGTAATTTTCTGGATTTGTTCTTCAGATTTTTACATATAGTAGTTGAAGTGTGCCTATGATGAAAATTACAGACCACATCTTTTTAAGTGGGAGAACTTGCACAATTGGTGGCTGACTAAATACTTTTTTGCCCCACTGTACACTAAATAGCATCCTAATCCATATAAACAAGTGTACTGCAGACCTATGGGTCCTGGTTATTAGGTGCAGTAGGGATGGGGTGTAGTGAATAGGATCAATGGGGAAACCAGATATTGATGAATGATCACCATTCTAATATGTGGAGCTTTTTTTCCTGTTTTTATGTTCTCATCATTGATGATGTAGCCAAACATTTGTAACTTTTTAATAATGTTGCAGTAGAAATGGTTAATGCTCAAGTGCAAAAATTCCACAGAACATACCAAACTGCCTTAATAACATCTATTCCTTTTTATGTGGGTGCTTTTGTGATGAAATATAAAAGAATGGTAAAAACAAGTTGGAGTTATTTATGGGTGAAGTACCAGAGGTGGATAAATATTTGAAGAAACCTGTGTCGGGTATGTCTCAAAATAAAATTATATAACATTTTTATACAATACAGAAATACATTAAGACAAAAATATATATATAAATATATACCATTTTTTTTAAGTTGGTTATTTTTGACAATAGCTACTGATCCTATTTGAGACTGGCAATGGAGGGGGGGGGGGCATGGTGTATCCTGGGGATGAGGCTTACCTGAGGTGAGACAAAGTGTGACTGACATACAGCCACACCTATTGTGGAAAATCAAGTAAAAACTCCTTCAGTCATTACAGGCATAACAGATAATTATTTCAAGTTTAATCGTATGTACGGGAACAAGCATCATGACAAAAAGAATACAAGTACAGAGACCAACACAGTGGTGTCATGACAGCTGTTACAAGTACAGAGACCAACACTGTGGTGTCATGACAGTTGTTCTGATTTTTACATTGCAGAGGTTCAATCTTATATTCTTTCCTAGCTGTACAGGTGACATCAGCACTTGCACACAGAAGATATAAAAAGTCTACAAAATGGCAGGTGTTTGTGATAAAAAAAATGAGACAAAGAAATCATGTCAGAACTTTTTCCACCTTTAATGTGGCCAATAAATTGATCCATTCAATTGACAAACAAACAAAAATCTTGGGGGGATTTTTTTTTTTTTTAAACTGACAATAACCAGGTTGCATAAGTGTGCACACCCTTAAACGAATACTATGTTGAAGCACCTTTTGATTTTATTACAGCACTCAGTCTAGGAGTCTAGGAGCAGTCTAGGTAGGAGTCTTTTAGCATCTCTGATGCTTCGGAAGCTCTCTGCGGACAATGGCTTTCACTCTGAGATGTAACCAAGAAAATGTCAGGAAAATCTGCTGAACTTTATTAGTGATGAATCAAAGTCACTTTAAATTATGGCAGGTGTGTAATGACAGCTATTTAACATGAGATTGATTGTTTAATTTTGAACACAGCCACATCTCCAGTTATGAGAGGGTGTGCATACTTATGCTACCAGGTTATTGTAAGGTTTTTATTTGCAACTTTTCCCCCTCGAGGTTTTCACATTATAGGTCACATTAAAAGTGGTTAAAGGTTCTGACATGATTTATCTATGTCTCATTCTTTTACATCACAAAAACCTGGCATTTTAACAGGGTTGTGTAGATTTTTATATCCACTGTACATACAATAATGTACAGTTTATTTTAAATAGTCCAAAAATGGTCCCCATATTCTTGTACATTTTCTGTCCTAATTGGCTTTATGGAAATGGATCCTCTCTATTTGTATGATTACAACCATCTTGTTAGGCCATTATTGAAAGCAAGGAGCAGTTTTTGACTTCCAATCAAGTAATTTAATATTTTTGGCTTCAACCATCCCAAGCACGACAGACATGAGCTTGTCATACGTGAGACCTGCAGAACCCTTTAAGCACCCAAACAGAGCAAGTCGAGGATCAGGGAAAATACACTTTCTGTAGACACCAGAGAACTATTCATACATCTGTGTCCAGAAAGTGTGCTGGAGTGGATAAAGCCAGAAGAGATGAGCCAATGTACCCTCCTCATGTAGGCATCTATCACACAGGGCAGAGATTGTGGGATACATTCTATGTAGCCTGGTCTTAGAGTAGTGAAGTCCACGCATAACTTTATAGTGGATCATTTTATTCTTTGTATTGATCAAGCAAATATGTATTCTGGATAATCCCTCCTCCCAAACTTCATCTGACAAATCTATACCCAATTCGGCAGCCCAAACTGGTCAAACTTTGTTTCTAGCTGTTCGAATTAGGCAAAATGTTTCTCTACAAATAAATCACCAATGGTGGAGAGAACTCTCCTATCCCAATCAGAAAACACCCCATCAATTTGGACGGTAAAAATGAATGGTTCTTACAAATGGGAGTGTAAATGGAAATATCAGGCAAGCCATGCATCTGTTCCAGAATGGTTAAGGAATTCCATAAAATAAAATTGCCACCAGCCATTTTTTGGGGGGATTCTATCCTAGAAAAGAGCATTGCAGAGAGGAAAGAGTTGGTGACAGATGCCAGTTCTACATCTAACCATTTGGTTTCCCCTGGGAGTGCCCCTTGCCAGTAAGTCAAGATCCTAGCATTGGCTGCCCAATAATAATGCCTGAAAACATTAATGCCCAGGCCTCCCACATCCGTGGGTTTTTGTGAATGAGCTTTTGCCGAGGTGCTTTTGCTATGCAATGGGCTTTATATCCCCAAATAAAACAGCAATACAATTTAGTCCAATTTCCAAAAAAGCATTAGTAAGGAAGATTGGCAGATTCTGAAATAGATGCAAATATCTGGGAAGGGCCATCATCTTTATAGCCTTAACGTGACCCATAATGGACAACGGTAGAATCCTCCAGCTTTCTATAGATAATTTCAGTTTCTCTAGCATGTGTGCATAATTCTGTTTAAATAAATGTTTGGGGTTCTTTGTTTTTTTTATGCTTATGTGTTTATATGGCAGTTTTCTAAGAAAGCCACGGTCCATATTTCCAGAAAAGGGCATAAAATCACATTTCCTCTGTTTATCGTATAGCCAGATAAATTGCCGAATGACTGTATGATAACCAGAAGGTGAGGAACGGGAAAATTGCAACTTTGACCCGATGGTGTTTACCTAGCCCAGTACATTATTTAATGTGGTTGTCTTCCATTTTTATTTAATTTACAAAAACGTACAACATCTGTAAAGTAATTTTTAGACAACATACCAAATCATGTGTAAACCATAGATATCCTATCCAATCATAGTTGTACCCACGGTAAGCAGAGTTTTCTCTCGGTTCAGATGTCGCTTATCGTGGTCTGTATGTAAGTGCCTGTAGCCACCGTTGTTTGAGCAGTAAGCCTACTACTGATAATAACGTTACTGACTGTACTCCGCTGGACTGTTGTCTGTGATAGATACATTCCGGTAGAGAAATCCCCTGGAACCTGTGGGAAGTTTAACTATGTCTATGTTCCTAGCTAAACGACCTAGCATGGTACTAGCTAGCTATCTGCCCCATGAACAACGGTGTTTTGAGAAAAGCAGCCAGCCCTTCACATCTTGCTGACATCTAACAATCTGACAGAAATCGTGGTTCCTCTCTGCGTTCGACCAGAGCAAAAATGCATTCACAAACCACACATTGTTTTGCATCACCTATTCACAGTGCTAACAGAACTTAAATTATTTTTTAAAGATAATTTAAAACTTTAAGGCCATACTTAGATAATTAATGTAAGACGTTTTAAGGACCGGTGGATACCCTGTCAATGCATTGCATGTAGACTATAGACTTATTTTGCTGACAGACAAGTTTACAGACAGGTTTAACAGGGATAAGGAAATATGTGAAATGAACATGTTTATGTTGAAGCAGACATAAAGGAATGACAAAGTATTCATACACACATGTTGAAGTGTGATTCTTTCCTCCAACCGTTTGGAATCTTTCAGCTAAGAGACAATATAAGAAGTATTTAAATAATTATGTGAACAAAAGTTGATTTCTCACGCAGGAAACAGTTACAGTACATACAGTACTTTCTAAAACAGTTTCTAGGTTATTCATGAAACCCCTTTTGATGCCCATGTATCCCTTTTGTAGAAATGTTTCATTTAACCAAATAATTTCCTCTAGATAATATTTTATGTACAGTATTTAATAGGCATGTCTGTAATTTCCCCAGTTCCCCATATGGTCTGTGGGATTTCTCCCAAAAATATTTTGTTATATTTGTTCATTGAATTATTAATTTCCTATACAACTGACGTTCAAGCAGTACACTGTAAATACATTTAGTACAGTTAAACTTTGTTTATATCGTACCACACAATCAATACATGTACAGTGGGGAGAACAAGTATTTGATACACTGCTGATTTTGCAGGTATTCCTACTTACAAAGCATGTAGAGGTCTGTAATTTTTATCATAGGTACACTTCAACTGTGAGAAATGGAATCCAGAACATCACAAAAGTCCAGAACATCACATTGTATTATTTTTAAATAATTAATTTGCATTTTATTGCATTTTAACTTTTAACACTGGAGTTTTTGCTGTATATAATTGGCCATTAAACAGTAATGGCTAATTGCCAAGTGTTTATATAGAATCGCTTTTAAAACTCAGTGTTAACATTTAACACTCCATTTCTTAGAGGTAAACTTTTAACAGTAACAGTGTTGAAATAATACTTGAGATTTAATTTTGTACAATAAGATGCTACCTATTAAGTTAGTCTGGTTCATTACCTAACTACAAAGTATCATTATGTTAAAGATCCCATACCACCTAATAATGTCCAGCTCTTAACTGCCTTTATACATGAGAATGTGTTCTCAGTCAATGTGCCTAATTTAATTGAAGGAAAATAATAAACCTATATAGGGATATACAGTGGGGCAAAAAAGTATTTAGTCAGTCACCTATTATGCAAGTTCTCCCACCCTAAAGATGAGAGAGGCCTGTAATTTTCATCATAGGTGCACTTCAAATATGAGAGACAAAACTAGAAAAAAAATCCAGAGAATCACATTGTAGGATTTTTTATGAATTTATTGGTAAATTCCTCAGTATAATAAGTATTTGGTCACCTACAAACAAGCAAGATTTCTGGCTCTCACAGACCTGTAACTTCTTTAAGATGCTCCTCTTTCCTCCACTCGTTACCTGTATTAATGGCACCTGTTTGAACTTGTTATCAGTAAAAAATACACCTGTCCACAACCTCAAACAGTCACACTCCAAACTCCACTATGGCCAAGACCAAAGAGCTGTCAAAAGACACCAGAAATAAAATTGTAGACCTGCACCAGGCTGGGAAGACTGAATCTGCAATAGGTAAGCAGCTTGGTGTGAAGAAATCAACTGTGGGAGCAATTATAAGAAAATGGATGACATACAAGACCACTGATAATCTCCCTTGATCCGGGGCTCCACGCAAGATCTCACACCGTGGTGTCAAAATGTTCACAAGAACGGTGAGCAAAAATCCCAGAACCACATGGGGGGACCTAGTGATGGACCTGCAGAGAGCTGGGACCAAAGTAGCAAAGGCTAACATCAGTAACACACTACGCCGCCAGGGACCCAAATCCTGCAGTGCCAGACGTGTCCCCCTGCTTAAGCCAGTACATGTCCAGGCCCATCTGAGGTTTGTTAGAGAGCATTTGAACGATCCAGAAGAGAACTGGGAGAATGTCATATGGTCAGATGAAAACAAAACAGAATTTTTGGTAAAAACTCGTCATGTTTGGAGGAGACAGAATGGTGAGTTGCATCCAAAGAACACCATACCTACTGTGAAGCATGGGGGTGGAAACCTCATGCTTTGGGGCTGTTTTTCTGCAAAGGGACCAGGACGACTGATCCGTGTAAAGGAAAGAATGAATGGGACCATGTATCGTGACATTTTGAGTGAAAACCTCCTTCCATCAGCAAGGGCATTGAAGATGAAACGTGGCTGGGTCTTTCAGCATGACAATGATCCCAAACACACCACCCGGGCAACGAAGGAGTGGCTTCGTAAGAAGCATTTCAAGGTCCTGGAGTGGCCTAGCCAGTCACCAGATCTCAACCCCATAGAAAATCTTTGGAGGGAGTTGAAAGTTCGTGTTGCCCAGCGACAGCCCCAAAACATCACTGCTCTAGAGGAGATCTGCATGGAGGAATGGGCCAAAATACCAGCAAGTGTGTGAAAACCTTGTGAAGACTTAGAGAAAACATTTGACCTCTGTCATTGCCAACAAAGGGCATATAACAAAGTATTGAGATTAACTCTTGCTATTGACCAAATACTTTTATTCCACCATAATTTACCAATAAATTCATAAAAAATCCTACAATGTGATTTTCTGGATTTTTTCTTCTCATTTTGAGATATAGTAGTTGAAGTGTGCCTATGATGAAAATTACAGACCACATCTTTTTAAGTGGGAGAACTGGCACAATTGGTGGCTGACTAAATACTTTTTGCCCCTCTGTAAATGCCGAATGATCTGTTCGAAAATTAGGGAGTAGCAGCAATTGCTCATTTTAACTTCACTATAGTACTTATATTCCTCTTGCACTTCTACATTACCATTTCCTTTTTTAACACTACAACTGCCAGGCCTTTTAGATCTCCTGTATTGTAATTAGCATACAAATCATCCCTATTACCATGCACATTCTCCTCACAGCATCACCTGCCAGCCACAGAATCAGGTAATCTACTGTGTTATCAAATTAGAAGAAAAAAATACATACATGACACCAATGACAGAATATGTTTGTATTAAATGTCTAACGAATTTGAATAATACAAGACTACAGTTGTACTGAAGGTCTTATCATTGGAATACAAAAACAAAGGTTATTTCAACTCAACTAACATTTTCTAAACTAAAAAGTTGCCTACACCACACTTAAATTAACCACTGAACAATTGTTTAGAATTGTGTTTGTATATTAATGTTATTTTGATGATGTAGGAGGTTATATAAGTTTAAAATGATCAAACAATTTGTGAAGATCAGAGTATGTTTACACATGATTAGCCATAGAAAGGCATATTGCACTACAGAATCATAAAGCATGGAAACTTGATGAGCATGATAAATTGCAAAGGGTGAATAATACAAATAAATAAATATCCATATTTGTACCAGTTAATGCTATGAATGTAAATAATTTCAAAGAGTGATATACAGTAGCCTACAAAACAAAAAATAGCCTACTTGTTCTGATAAGCAATGCAAGCAAATGTTTTGCTTTTTATTACATTACATTCAAGGTCTAGACTCAGAGCTTTGTATTGGTATATACACTCACCAAAAGGATTATTAGGAACACCTGTTCAATTTCTCATTAATGCAATTATCTAATCAACCAATCACATGGCAGTTGCTTCAATGCATTTAGGGGTGTTGTCCTGGTCAAGACAATCTCATGAACAGTATGCGGCAGTCCTGTGGACGAAAATGACTTGTCGATGCTAGAGGTCAGAGGAGAATGGGCTGACTGATTCAAGCTGATATAAGAGCAACTTTGACTGACATAGCCACTCGTTACAACCGAGGTATGCAGCAAAGTATTTGTGAAGCCACAACACGCACAACCTTGAGGCGGATGGGCTACAACAGCAGAAGACCCCACCGGGTACCACTCATCTCCACTACAAATTGGAAAAAGAGGCTACAATTTGCAAGAACTCACCAAAATTGGACAGTTGAAGATTGGAAAAATGTTGCCTGGTCTGATGAGTCTCGATTTCTGTTGAGACATTTAGATGGTAGAGTCAGAATTTGGCGTAAACAGAATGAGAACATGGATCCATCATGCCTTGTTACCACTGTGCAGGCTGGTGGTGGTGGTGTAATGGTGTGGGGGATGTTTTCTTGGCACACTTTATGCCCCTTAGTGCCAATTGGGCATCGTTTAAATGCCACGGCCTACCTGAGCATTGTTTCTGACCATGTCCATCCCTTTATGACCACCAGGTACCCATCCTCTGATGGCTACTTCCAGCAGGATAATGCACCATGTCACAAAGCTCAAATCATTTCAGATTGGTTTCTTGAACATGACAATGAGTTCACTGTACTAAAATGGCCCCCACAGTCACCAGATCTCTACCCAATAGAGGACCTTTGGGATGTGGTGGAATGGGAGATTCATACCCTGGATGTGCATCCCAGAAATCTCCATCAACTGCAAGAGGCTATCCTATCAATATGGGCCAACATTTCGAAAGAATGCTTTCAGCACCTTGTTGAATCAATGCCACGTAGGCAGTTCTGAAGGCGAAAGGGGGTCAAATACAGTATTAGTACGGTGTTCCTAATAATCCTTTAGGTGAGTGTGAAACAATGTTTGATGAAGTTATGGGAAAGATATGCTTGCTTAAAAATTTGATTATCTTCTCTACTTAGTTCTGAGAAAAAAGCCTTGAAAGATTTACACTTTCCAGAGAGCTGGTCTTTATTTACACACTTTCAGCTTAGTTCACACCCTCTTAGGCCTTTACCCCACCCAGCTATTTAGGTATTCAAATGGCCACACTCTGGCTTAAAATTTGGACTCTTAATATGTTCACCTGGCACTGCCAGATGAGGACTGGTCACCCCTTGGAGCCTGGTTCCTCTCTAGGTTTCTTCTTGAATTAGGCCCTCTTAGGGAGTTTTTCCTAGCGACTGAAGTTCATCACTATTGTTGTTTGCTCCCTGGGGTTTTAGGCTGGGTGTTTTGTGAAAGCACTTTGTGACAACTGCTGATGTAAAAAGGGCTTTATAAAATAAATTTCATTGATTGATTGCTTAGTGCTAAACTGGTCTGGATAGTCTCTAATAAACACATACTATACCAAACCAAACACAATTTTATAAAAGATTTCACATTCACTTGATACATCAGAAATAAACAGTATAGTGAAAGGTAAAGTAGCTTAGCAGCAGGATTCAATAAATAAATAGTAGCAGCAATCTAAGTGCAGCTAGTTTGAGTGCAAGTGGACAACCACTGAGCAATTGTAGGGTTATAGTTTAGGCATAATCACACACACCTGGATGAATGTCTGGTCAAACGGGTAGTTTATCAAACTAAGCTATGTGCTCAGTTTTGTGAAGACTATGCAAACAATAGCAAAGCACAATCACAAAAACTATAAACCAGGAAATGTTAGCTAGCTGGTAAGTTGATGTTGTTACCTAACGTTAACAGTAACGTTAGTAGCTATAGCTACATAACTAGCCATACACACTACTTGACAACTTTATCATTATCTGTAGCTAGTTAGCAAACGTTATACATACTCTTGAAGCTTAACCTGCTTCACCTGAATAAGTTGATGAGAAGAAGTCAATAAGGAAGAGAACAATATTATAATCAATAATCAGCCGATTTTATTGATTACACAATCAGATATATCTGGAGACAAGCTTACCAACAAGTCTAAAGTTCCTACCCCTCGGTGCGGTCTTTATAGCCTTTCTAGTTCCCGCCCCGTCCCTAATCTACCCCCTACCTATACATTCTTTCTTACTCGCTACGGCGTGAGTACTCAAATTCCTCCTTGTCTTGCCTCGGCTCATAAAGCGCGGATCCCAGGTCAGCTCCCTCTAACCAATAACATTTGTTTTTCCTGTTACTGATAGCACTTGTGTTACATGACTCCCCCTCCCCAGCCTGTTGCAGCTTCATTTCTATTCGGCACCTTTCTTCTTCCAACTTCCTCCTCAATTTCTACATCAACCTTAACATATTACATTAGCCTTTCTCACCTTAATATTATTAACATCTCACATTCGCCTTTATCACATTAATATTATTAACATATCACATTTGCATTTATCACATTAATATTCTTAACCTATCCCATTCGCCTTTATCACATTATCATTCTTCACAATACCCATATACATGTTGGGATGTTTTGCAGCAGATAGAAAAAAAAATTATCCTCTGATTACATACTAAGTCCGTTGTTGTTTACATTCAGTATGTTGACTTTGTTTTTGTTTTAGCGCTCACTGTTTGTTTCCTGCTAGTTCCCGTTTACATATGTGGCATCTTTCCAAACCCTGCACATACATCCACCCCCCGTTACTCTGTTGCTTTAAAGTGCTCTCAGTAGGGCTAGGCAGAGACAGCGATATAGATTATGGAGGTCTGGTACTCAATGCCGCCGTCGGCGCTGTAGGACAGGGAGCTGACCATTCGATAGGTGCTGGGCTCTCGGAGGGCCCTGGTCGTGAACAGCACCCCCTTCAGGTTCTCGTCTCACAAGGCAAAGGGTAGCATCATGTCCTCGTCCACCACCAGGAAGGAAGACCCGTGGGTGCACAACGCCGTCCCGTGTGTACCCCACCAGCCGGATAAGGTCCTGATTCACCGCAATCCTGATAGGGAGGCACAGCAGCTTGTACTCCAGTGCGAAAGGGCTCAGGGCACATTCCAAATCATTGGGTGGGCAATTCTTCTGGCAGAACCTACGACAAAGAACACACAACACGGACGCTAAGTGCGTAAGATGCATCTTATTCCAAACGTACAACAAAGTGATGTTGAATGTGCTGGTATAAAAGTGAGGGTTAGCGGTTGTGTGGGTTTGACACTGACAGTATGGGTACATGATGTTGTGTGTGTGACTAGTGAAGAGGTGTGTATAAGTGTGCGCATATGTCCATTAGTGAATGTGACTATGTGAATCATGTGGTGAATCTTTACCCTGTTGCTGGGTCCCTCTGGTAGTTGGGTGGGCAGGGTGTGTCGATACACTGATAACTTCATCTCATGTTGAAGCACATCCTGTTGTTTCCATGCCTGATGTTCTGTTCTTAAAATGTCTGCACGAATACAACAAGTAGCAATACATAAGACGGTTCAGATGTTGAGTATACTGAATAATTAAGCAATACGGGATATTATATAAGGTCAATATGCCAAGGCCTTGGCCCCAATACATTGCAACACACCTGGATACATACAGATGTCACTCATTTAATAACAGCGGTTTCTTACAATGGTGAAATCACGTATATTGCGTCAACATAAAGATTGCTTGTTAATCTGTGATTGTTTAATTCCAAACACATGGGGGAACAAGAACGCTGAGAGTGCTATTCGTTCTGGAAAATCGTTTTCTAAACAATCATACACACAATGTTCACAATGTTCTCCTATTTTAACCAGTTCTAACCAATTTAAAAGCTAAATGTTTCTAGTTGCAACTTCATCTTATATATATAATTACGATATGTTTTAATAAAGACATACACCAGTAGCCTACACACTAATATTTTTTGTTTAAACATTTGAATTATCTTAAAAAATAATAAAATACAAATTTTGTTACAATCATAGTTTTGTGCACATCTTATTGAAAAACACATCTTTTGACAGTAGGTGAATAGGCTGTCAAGAGTTTATTGTATTGCATCAACAATTTCTTTTATCAAATCAGCCAAAATGGCTGTTAAAATTCCCGAATTCCAGCCGTATAGAATAGCTAATGTACAAGCACTCTTACAACACATATTCCACTACCTTTTGCTATTTTAAGACATACGTATCCTCCCTCGCTTTCACGTCAGTCAACAGAAAATGACTCCATACGTGAAAGCGGAACCATTACAGGACGGACATGAAGAAAACCAAGAGCAAGGATAAATCTATTATTCATTCAGTAAGGACTGAATTTTACTCAAAAATAAAAGTTAAAATGCTAAAAACAAAAATAAATGTGCCACACGGTTGCTTGTGTTAAGGAATTATAATCCGCATAACCCTATGACAAAGTTGTCATACTCAAAGAACCAACACCCAAATCAGCATATCAAAATCTGCATTTCCACAGGCAATAGCCAAACTATATCGTGAAACCAATAACAACATGTCTTAATGAATCTCCGAAAGTTCAGGGAATTCAGGGAACCAACTTTGATGCAACCTGGTGAGACAAGTCTGAACACCCAAACATAACCCGTAATAATAGGCTACTTTAATTTAATAGGGAAATTTGGTAGAGGCCATCCCAGGGGGTCTGCCCCCCTTCCTGCATGTCAGGACATCACCCACTGCTTGTCGGCCATGAAGGCCAAATGGGTTGCATAAAATGTTAATGAAACGCAAGTTTCCACACAAAAACATCTAACATGATCCTCCAACTAGCTGTAGTAAAAGACGTCATGCTACCAATAATAGACGTCATGCTACGAAGTAAGCCGACATCCCACATTAACCGATGGTTCAAAGGCATGAACCTACTCATTCAATATCGTTGCTGTTTGTAAAAAAATATATATATATCTTATCATAGCATCACAGCAACAGCAGGTCGGAAAAGAAGGAAAAACTCACAGGACGATGTAAATAGATAACAAATGTATGATATTATCCAAATCAAGTTAGAATCAGAGAGTCATCCCCAGGATACTCCAATCCAGACCTCTAAATCAGTCACATCAATCTATCCCATTCAACCATTTGTCAGTGTACCTTTTCAGAATCTAAACTCCATTAACGAGTATCATGTGCCAGTTTTAAAGCATAAGCATTATCTCAGTTATCATAGGTAAACAAAGCGAAACTACATCTTTTAACCAAACCCAATTCAACACTTTAAACAGGACATCTAATTATACAGGCTTTGGCTATTTGGGGAATAAACGCGATTTGGCTACTTGACTCTTTTGCAGGCTATGACTATATTGGATGTAAATCTAATCTACATGGGAAACAGTGTGTTTTCTAAAAGTTAAAGACCATCCCCATGTGGAGTGTAGATTCCACCACTTATACAACATATAAGGAGGGCGAAAACACCATATTTCAACGTTATGTACGAAAAACTGCAAGACCACATTTAACCAAAGTAGGAAAGCATCATTGTACAAATTACCAATTCATCACTTGGATTATAGTTAGGACAAAACTATTGTATTGAATCCTAAAGAATCAGGCGAACACTTCCACCAGTGCCAGTTCCACAGTAACGACGCAATGAATGCGGCCACTCAAGTGTACACCAAACAAAGCAAAACCTGGCGAATTCAAAAAACGTCCAGGTCAAAAACAATCTCGGTGAACGAGATCAAATATTCCATGAAGGAATACAAAATGCAGCCAAGCGGATCCCTTGTGCACAGGGAATACCGAATGGAAAATGCAGTTACTAGGTCAGCCACAACCAGACATTTACAAATGCCCGGTACACGGGCCATGACCACATACAGACCATGGACATTATGTCCAACCTTCACTGCTGCATTAACTCAACTATTCGCAAAACCACAAGTTGTCCAACAACTGTGGCGTTTGACAGGAGCGATCTATACTCCATCCTGCAGTCCAACTGCCACAGTCTAACTGCTTACCCTGGATGAATCGCCCCACATTAGGTTGACTGCATGGGAGTGTTACTAGTGCTATCAGGACACGGAACATGGCAATTTCTTAACTACAGTAGCTAAAACTGAAATACCCAAAAAAATCCCTTCTATTTACCAAACTTTCCCAAAACCATCTATATTCAACTTAGTGTACTAAATCATATGAAAAGGTATAGATAATCCTTAAATCTGTCAGAGAAAAAAATTGTGTTAAGGAATGATCTCACCGACTGATGCTCTCTGGTCCATCTCCTCTGACCGTCAGCACTCCTCCCTCAGGCGGTTAGCGTTCCTTCCTGTTCCCGTCAGGTCGCTCGCAGCAAGGCCAGAGGTAGCCTGAACTGTCTCTGTCCTTGCGGGAACACTACACAAACAGCCATTGTCTTGATTCCCACTGGTATCTTCCAAAACCAAATGTCCATTCGAATGTCTAGAGGCAGCTTCTTAAATGTAAACGTAGCGGTTAGCATAGTCTCTTCCTCAACCCCCGGGTCTGTAGTCTTTTTTGGTCATAGCCGCTGTAAACACTGGCTGGGCCAACAGAGATTATGTATCTGGCGTGTGCTTCTCCCCCCTTTACGAGTCAGTGCTTGACCCACGTAGACTCACTCAACACGTCCAATGTGGAGGAAAATGCATCGGGGGCTATCTTGGTCACCAGCGGGGTTGGCTACGTCGAGTGTAGGGAAAGTTCTCCAGCGATGCTGTGACACAGGTTAGAGTGGGACGACGCAAAACTCCCAAGGAGTCCCAGCAATCGGCCTGGCGGAACACCGCGGGAGGGCGGGGGCGGTCAGAGGGACGATCCATCTTACCTGAGCAAAAAGGACTACAACACAGAGATCAACAAACTCCACACAAACTTTTCCAAAGTTTCCATCAGTCACCACTTTCTACATACTGTGGCCAACGCTTTCTAAACCACTTTATATTATACCTTCTGCAACTCCCATACGTTACCTCGGCCATATTCCCATCATTAAACCTAAGCGTTGCAAAAACGCCGGATCCAGAGCAATCACCATGGGGTCGTCATGCCACCATCCCTCACCCTGGTACCTCAATTAACGTGCCCAGCATGCGTTAATAAGCTCATGCACCGTTAATCATGCACCGGTGTCTTATACAGTGGTCCAACCACCATACTGTTAAGTTTAACATAAGGTCCAACCTTAACTGCAGATTTTGAAAGGCCCAACCTTTACTAGAGTTTAAAAGGTCCAACCCTAACTGTATATTTTAAAAGGTCCAACCTTTACTACAGAGTTTAAAAGGTCCAACCTTAACTGTAGATTTTTCTCGCGGTCTAACCGCAACTGTATTGTGCTCTTACCTCCTGAGGTAAAAAATTCAGCCCGGGTACCTTTACTGATGAATCCAGAATATCATTTCAACCGGGCGCCTTCGCTCTCACCCCTCTAGTAGCTAACCTACGATCAGGGGGAGGATTTAAGCTCCAGAGACCCAGTCTCTGGCCGTGCACGGTTGACCCGCTAGCATATGAATTCGAGACACCAGGTTACGTAACCGAAGGACGAGCTCCCAAATTGTGATGGAAATTTCACCGATAGACACTCTTAAAGGAGTAAGACAGAGACAAAATTATCTTGGCACAATTAGCAGTTTATTTGCAAATAGAGAGATGCATCAAACGCTTACAGAATAATCATTCGAGGAGCCTCTCAAGTAAATTCAACAACGGTCAGCATTTATAACAGTTAAAGGGGTGTGGTATAATGCTTCACATCTGTGCTAACTCAATGGAATACATTCCCATTGTTCTATTACAACCTAGGCCTCACACAAAGGGCAGGCTGTCCTTCTCCACATGGGTAATACCCTCTTCAACTCTGTTAGGGCTTACACCATCCGGACAGACAATAGATGCCCTAAAGAGTTATACAGATGTGCATATTAATGAGTAACCCAATAATCTGCCGACACCAGTCAATTATGCTCCTAGGCAAATTCAAGATCCCCCTCTCATACATTTCCTAAGGAACAAAGGACAGATACCCCTACTCAGAATATCTAATGATCCTCTGTATTATATAGACATGTATGTCACAACCAGAGACCAGAGTTACATACTAGGTAATAGATAAGCAAACATGTCTCCAATGTACATTAGTTAAGAAATTGCCACAACATATGTCAATCACCCCAGCGTATGACCATACAAATCATGTCCGTGAGGCACAAATGTCTTGACTTAAAAGTGTCTTTTTCATTGGGAAAGTGACCACATTGCATCTCACACTAAACAAGAGTGCTTGGATTTAATAACATCTTGCACTCATTTATTCCAATTCCCCTTCTACATGCTTTTTCCCCAGAGATTTACAAGTTGAAGATAAAAAATTAAAAGCAAGAAAATTATTTTGTGAATGTGAAGCAAAGAGGGAGAGAGAGGTGCTGGCCTTGTATGGACAAACTTTTTCCTCTATGGGGTCCCTTTTATTGTTTTACTTTGTTGGTTGTTGCCTTTGTTAAATACACATCCACTCCGGTAGTACTGTTTCACTTATCATTCAGACGGTTCCCAGTTAGTAAGTGAGGCTTTCCACATCAGATAGCTAGCAGTGCATTTGCGACGTCCGCATTGGCCAACAGAGGGAGGATGTGATGTTACACCTGGCTGGGTATTATTTAAGCTATAAGCACAAACAGGGAGACTGAGAGAGAGAGAGAGAGAGAGAGAGAGAGAGAGAGAGAGAGAGAGAGAGAGAGAGAGAGAGAGAGAGGTCTGCTGGCAGAAGCGGGGCAGCTGAGGGCAGTTGTGCAGGAGTTTGGGGGGAGAGGCGTCCTACACCCTGAGAGCGATACCCCCGGAGGCAGGTACAGTGGTAGCTCCCTCTGCTGTTCTCACAGATCTGGTTGTATCTGCACTGGTGTGTCCCGTCTGTGCACTCATCTATGTCTACAGGGAGCAGAGACATGGGGTTATTTTAGACTCACACATAGAGGACTCTAAAAACCAAATATTAAATAAACCTTGTTCACTACAGAAAATGCTATAAACACTGAAACACAGTCTGACTTTTCTCTTGACAGTATATCTGAGTGTAAAATTACACTCATAAGATCTGGCAAAGAACAAAAATCGAATATTTGGTGTGGAGTATGGGGTCAGGCAAGAGGAACTGATGCTCAGCTCTGTCACACTCACCCAGATATGTCTCATTGGCCCCTATAGTCATGCCTGGGGGACACAGGTCCATACAAGTATAGCTGCCTCAAGTGTTTTTACATTGCTGGTCAAAGCAACACACTCTTTGCCTGCACTCCTTTATGTCTGGAGAGAGAGACATTTTCCACAAAGGCCCACAAAGAAATTGAAACAATGTTAAGTGAAGTACTGTAATGGGCAGTCACAGCAGCAAGGTTTGTGACCTGTTGAACTGTTGAAACGGACAAATATTGGTTAAGCAACTTCATTGTTGGAGGAAAGAAAAAAAATATGCAAGAGGTAGGTTATTCCAGAGGATGGGACCACCCATTTTATTTAAAGTAAGAAAGTTTAGTGCCAACCAGATTCAGACTTTGGTTGACTCCTGACACTTAATAATGTCTGAAAAAACGCAACAAAATCAAATGAACAATGGCTTTACTCTTGTAAAGTAAGGGGGAAAAAATTGCAATTTTGAGAATGGAAAAAAGTGTAACCTAGGCAACTGTCAATCGGCTGTCCTCCTTAAGCCCCTCCCATAGTGCATCACACATAGGTAAGAGCTTATGGTTTTCTCACAGTCTTGTCCGCCATGGCACATGTGCCCACCCAGAGAACACTCAATGTCTGAGGACACAGAGAGAGTTTTCAGGAGAGGAGTATATTGACGCAAGTTAGGTTTGTGTACATTCTCCATGTGATGTGTGTCGGTGTGCGAGGGGGGTAACCTGACAAGTTCTGTCGTCAACAGAGATGGTGAGTCCACGAGGACAAGAGCAGTAGTAGGTTCCCATGGCATTGTGACAGACGTGAGAACCCGGGTTCCCCTCTGTACACAGTGTGGTTCTTAACACAACCTATACCTCATGACCTATGGCTCTGCCGCCTTTGCCCTATCACATAATTTTTCTTCAGTACAGCGGTGTCTCAAAGTAAAATGTGGATTTAAATAAATCACACTGGACCTTTAAAAAAAATATACTTGACAAAAACTGATCATTTATAAAGGGTATGTTAAAATTGCTGAAAGTAGAGATTTGGCATGATTACCAGAGCAGTAGGGGCCTGCAGGTTCCAGCTGGAAACCAGGTGGACACTGGTTACTACGATCTCCTGAGAGAAAATATAATATGATTGTTAAATGAAAGAAATAATGAGAGGAAAACCGACAGAATGACATGACAGACATGGGAAATAATGAGGAAACCAAAAGAAATGTCAATATAATGCAACCTTAACCTAAAATATATACAAAAGAATTGTTCAATTGACACGTTAACTGTAAGTGGAACTGTGAAACTGTACAATCATGATGTTAGTCAGCTTGCAACTTATATTATTATGAACAAAAAATACATATACATTTCCTTAAAAGGTGTGTGCTTGATAATGCAAATTCATAAAGCAATTTGTATATTTCTTTGCATGACCACATAAGCGGAGTCGGCTAAGAAGAGCGAATGTCCCTTACTGAGTGAGTGACTGATAAACTAACGGACTGACTGACTGACTGAATGACTGACGGAGTACCCCTTTTAAAATAGCGCAGTGGTTAGCGATGCGGACCTGCCCAATATAGGTCCCTTGTTTGGATCTCCTTACATGCAAAGCGAAGTACGCATTATGAATTATTCCGTATAGACGAAAACTTTGCTGGCTAAAACCTTATCTACATTACAGTAAGTCTGAGAGTCTGAGATATATTAGGAAGCAAGTGAACATTCTGTCGTCAAAATTGATGTGTTAGAAGCAGGATAAATGGGAAAGGATGGGGTAAGGCTCTAAGCAACCTTTATTAAGGGCCAAATTATGATGGCAAGAACATCTCCAAAACTGCAGCCTTTGGTGGGTTTTGCCAGTCTGCAGTGGTCAGTACTAATCAAAAGTGGTCCAAGGAAGGAAAAGCGGTGAACCGGTGACAGGGTCATTGGCGGCCAGGGCTCACTGATGTATGTTGGGACCTGTGTGGTCCGATCCAACAGACAAACTAATGTAGTTCAAACTGCTGAAAAAAAAACACACAGTGCATCACATGGAAAAAGCAATGGAAAAAGGTGGCCAGGTCTGATGAATCACGTATTCCTTTACATTGCGTGGATGGCTGGGTGCATGTGCGTCGATTAACTGCAGAACACATGGCACCAGGATGGTCTATGGGAAGAAGACAAGCAGTGTGATGCTTTGGGAAATGTTCTGCTGGGAAGCTTTAGGTCCTGCTGTTCATGTGGTTGTTATTTTGACACGTACCACCTGCCTAAGCATTGTTGCAAACCATGTGCATCCTTCCATGGCAACGGTTTTGCCTGATGGCACATGCCTATTTCAGCAAGATAATGCATCTTGCCACATAACAAAACTGGTTCAGGAATGGTTTGAGGAACACAACAACGACTTCAAGGTGTTGACCTGGCCTCCAAATTCTCCAGATCTCAATTCAATCGAGCATCTGTGGGATGTGCTGGACAAACAAGTCCGATTCATGAAGACCCCACTTCGCAACATACAGGACTTTAAAGATCTGCTGCTAACATCTTTGTTCCAGATACCATAGCACACCTTCAGAGGTCTAGTGAAGTCCATGCTTCGACGGTTCAGTAAGGTGGCCCACTGGTGCAAAACACAACAACACTAGCGATGCAAACAAAAGTAGAAAACACAACAACATTAACCCAACACCATCAACAAAAATGAAACATTTATAAAAACACTGTATTTCAGAAAACAATCAACTACCCACAAAACCACAATATTAAGTGACAACACAACAGCATTAACTCAAAACACAACAACACTGGGTCACGCCACAACAGCAACAGCCCAGAACACAACAACATTTACAGAAACGATGCATTTCAAGTTAACTCAAAACAGAAGTGCCCTAGACCACTAGAGGCAGTGCTAAATGGAATTAGTTGGGCTTCCAACAAAATTTACATTTCACTTCATACGGAGTGCGCTCAAATGTTATTGTTTTCATTATTAGCTAGCTATCGTGAACACTTGTCGGAGTACATTTTTGCACCAAATAAGTTTACATTTCTGAACATTGACTACCAATTGATGAAGATGTCAGAAAAACATGTCACAAAGATGTGCAATACACATTTCATCTCAAATGTCTTCGCTGAGGGGAAAGTTGGGAGGACGGTGATATCTAAAAAAGTGTGGTTTCTACCATCTTCGCATGGAATAGACATATTAAAAACAGACCTGGTGATTGGCCAAGGCAACCGAAACCCCCTGCCCCTACAGAGGAAGACGAACGAGGCGAGGAATGTCCACTAACAACGATGGACTGCAGTTTCTGATCCAATCTAAACACATGATTCCTGTGCAGGTCCTGATCCCGCCGCCCAGGATATGGCTGTAATAATGGTGAACAGGGAGCAAGCAAGAGAAATTCAGGAGCATCAAAGCAGGAAAACCTGACAACACAACTCCACTTTCGTGTACAGTGGTTTAATGGGATCTGACGAAGACAGATTTTTACAGCAGGTACAGCAATTGTTTATTCAAAACTAGGACAACAAATCATAACAAAAGTAAGCCTACTGAATGAATATTGTCTTAGCATTAGGCATGCACTGCTGTGTTGAAAGTGTTTAAAAAAACTGAATTGCAGTAAAAAAAAAATATATATAATAAATATCTGATAGTATCAGTATTTAAGACTAATACAGGCTGCAACATTAGCCAAGTCAAGTGCTTCTTGATACCTGTAGTTCAAGTTCAAGCTGACAGCTCCATGTAATCCGAAGCTATTTGGTCTTCTTTAAAGCAAATACTCCTGGTCTGTTTCCTTCTGTAGATTTGAGACCTACACCCTCCTGGTGGCATTCTGGGATTTGACTGAGGTCAACAGACCCCAAATTAAGAGTCACCAGTTTAAACACGTCCGAGACAAGTGTTCCTTGATGAAAAGCAGTGTTAGAAATCAGCCATGTTGTATAGTGGTGGTAATAATAACTTGTGTACTCGGTTGTCAAGGGAGAGAGTATTCAATGTTTATTGCAGCATATTGATAGTCTAGTAGCACATGATGTTACAGGCTCAAACTCTACTCTCCTCCGTCTCTCTCTCAACTCACTCAACTGTAATGTGGGGTACAAGCTGTTAAATTCCTTGAGGAGCGTGTTTACCTAGCAAAGCCAAGACACTAACCCCCATACCAAATGGTCAATGTAAACATTCCTGTGATTACCAGAGTGTAACCTAGGGAGAATCTTAACAGAGAGGTTTCCTGTTATTCTCATTATCTAGGCACATTCACTTCCAATTGTCATAAGTTTGGGGTTTGGACAGATAGGCAGAGGCAGAACGGCTGTATGAGTAGTAAACCATGTTTTTAATAAAGTTCAAACGGAACAAACAAACTTAAAGCAACCTTACGACTGGGTAGTAGCGCCTTCGGCTAACAACCAAAATGAACCACACCTACTGTGTGCAAACATTCAACATAAGTAGGTTCCCCAATTGGAGGCAATAACGAACACCTGCCTCCAATTGGGGAGACCAAAACACAGAGGTGGCTAGAGTCACCTATTTTGGCCATGTCCTGACTATGGCCCCAGCCAGCGCAAAGATGGCTAGGGGCATAGCCAGGACATGACACCAATGAAACATACATTCATATTGTAGTTGTTAATGCTCAGATCCTACAGCAGTGACAACTCTTTTGAATACAGTACCTCATATGGAATATTTATCATACTTGAGAGAAAGTAGGCTTGAGAAACTTAACACAACACACATGTGCTAACTAACTCTTGAGCACAGGTGTATGGATAGGAGACACGTCCAGTCCATACCTCCTGCTAGGAGTTGCCCATGTGACTGTCACAGGCTTGAGGGATAGGACCATTAACCATAGGTTAGAACATACCATACAAGGGTCATTTAAGCCTTTCTTATTGGAGGGTATTTGGCTGGGTTTGACTCTAGGCCGCCTCCTTTGTATTATAAGTACTGTGGAACTTCCTGTATTCTTTGGAGAGAGGGAGAGAGAGAGAATGGGAACTATGTTAACATCAACGTCTCATGCTGAATAAAGATGGCTCTCCCCTGACTTTTGGCTGCATAACTTTTTGTTCTTGGACATCATCAGAACAGGAAGCTAACATACTGTATTTTTCCTTGTGTTAAAATCTATTATTCTTCACTTTATGTGTGTTATGAACCTAACCCAATGCAAGGGGAATATATAATACTAAAATGTTTTTCTTTCTGTTCAGTCACTCCCACCAATCAATTATGTTTTTGTTCGCTGGGTCGGAAACAGAAGGATTTGGGTCATTTTTTAAACATCCACCAGTCAACAGTGAGCCAGATAATCATCTCTTGGGCCAACTTCCTCTACTTCCTGCTTGGGTATGGATATGGATCCCCAAGGATAACGTTGAAGCCAACATGTCACCAGAGTTCAATGATTTTCCGTACACCAAGGTTGTGATCAACTCGCATGGTACCTTCAAGGGCATGTTGGGAATGTCATCACATGGACCTGTCACTTTTTTTCCCCTCTTTGTATGCTGGTTCTGTGAGTAACAAAACGAGATTGTTAGGATGCCAGGAATTCTTTCCGTATCTCGGATTATGGCTTTTATGGTGAATGAGGGCTACCTCGTGGAGGATCTTGTTCCATGCAAGAGCTGGCGGCCAGCCTTTCTGCCAAGGCACACACAGATACCAGCACATAAGGTTAGGGAGACCCTGTCCATTACCAGGCTAAAGGTGCATGTAAAAAGAATGATTCAGAGAGTACAGGAGCAAAAGCGGTTTGAAACAGTTTGACCGTTTCCCTCTGACCGTCTCAGGCAGCATCAACCAACTATATTTGCCCTGTCATGCATGCTGGTCAACAATCAAAATGGACCTTTTGTCAGAGAATGGGCCAAGACGGTATACATTTGTTTTTGCTTTGGGCCACTTTGATTTGGAGCAATCGTTAGGGAGATGCTTTGGTGGTGCATGCATTATTTTTTTAAAGACAACCAATTGCATTAATCAATAGCTGCATGTAATGAAATGTTTATTGGATATCAGATTGAGACTTCACAGATGTCAAAATATGAAATATATTTAATCCACAAATTATACATCAATAACTTGTAACACTGCAATGCATAGCAGTTGTTTGTGTGGATCTTGTATTGGCCTTAATGAGGAAATTAGTTTTAGTAAGCACCGAACAGAAAATATTTAAGATTCAACAGCATGTAAATGAAACACATTTATTAATACATATGAACTGTTAAAATGAAACACATTCTCCATACAATACAAGAGTTTCTACAGGTGCTCAAATTTAACAACGTCAAACAAATACTAATTCTTAATATTCATTTGTAACAACTGAACTAGCACCCATTCAGTTGCAAAATAGACTTCTGCAAGTAGTGGTAAGTGGTTAACCTCCTCCCTAATAGTGTTTGAAACATGATCTTTACGCATCCTCTCAACTAGAATTTCCTCCGGAACACAGATGACTAAGTCACACCAGCTACAATCTGTCAGAATGACTTGACATTGCACCTGCCAGTGGTAGGCAATTGTTCAATGTGCAGCCCCCTTTTCATCTCCATGGCCTATATACCAGATCCCTTAAACATCTGTTCTGCTTGGTAGTCAGTGGATGTCTAGTAAATGGCAAACCTCAAATGTGAGGATGCCATTCTGTGCTGCTGCTCTGCTCCCTTGTACCAGCCTGGATTTTGTGACATCTCACAGGTTGTCTCATGGAGTTGCTCTTGAGGAGTAAGGATCTGGACACTGAGAAGACTGAAGCCTGCAGCCATCTAATGGATAATTGGTGTAGGAGGGGCATCAGGTGTCTTCACAATTTCATGGGGTTTTAGCTGTGGAGATTGATAGACTGTACATTGCCAGCTTGCACAGTCCTAAAGGCAGACTCAACAAGGGGAACATTGACTGGCATATCCATGAGGCGCAGTAAGTGAAGTAAAGATAGCACATGTTTGAGACATGAAGGTCTATATCAGGCATTTTCTGTGGAAAGCTTTGTAGAGGGAACTCCTGCAAAACATTTAAAGCATTTTTGGACATTACTGATGGCTTAAAGGGGTAAAGCTCAGTGTACTTCAAATATAATTGATTATATAACATACAGATTTAAACTCCAAATCACATTTCTAAAACGTTAGAGTTGCCTCGAACCATACTCCATCAGCACACAAGTTAGAATGGTGGTTCAGAAACCAACTATCAACCAGACTTCACACTAAAGAACAGGGAGTGAATCTTTCGCAATGAACTCATTATTACGTAGGATAACTAATGAATGTGCATTGTTTTGGGCACTGTTTAAACTCACAAGGGTTCTTGGCTTGTACCAATGTTGTTCGGTCTCTGCAGCTGTGAACAAATGGTGTAAGAGTGTTGAGAAGTGTCCAGTCTGGTAAAGCTGACCAACCAGGTGGTTGCACAAAGCACTTCCTGAAACTCAGGAGCAGTTGCTTCCAACCACTATCAATGGTACAGAGTGCTTTAACAAATACAAAGTGAAGAAAAACATTGAAGTGCAGATGTAATTTACCACTGAGTACAGGTTGATTGACAAGGTGCACAATTGAAGCCCTCAAGATAGGCCATAAAGACAACTGGAGCAGGAAAACATGTTTTCTTTGTTCAACAACCCCCAGTTATGTATATTCATTAGAGTGAGGATAATTTAGTGATAAGATTAAATGTAAACACTGTCTCCTACATGTTGACCATAATGTGTCCTGCAGACACGGCTTTACACTCTGTCAGTGTGCATTTGTTAGATACGGTCACGGTCATGACGTTGTGGAGCAAACAGACCAGGTGCAGGCAAGTGTGGCAGTCGGTGCCATCTTTATTTAAACACAAGAACAGAAGGCACCGAGCACTTGATAATAATACTAAGGTAAAGGAAACAAACCGAGACTCACCACAAACATCATCTCACACAGGAACATGGAACAATAAGTGACAAATGAGGGGAGCAGAGGACAAACATTTTAACCCATACTAATGACCTAATTGGGACCTGGTGTGAGAGATAATTGGAGACAAGACAAATGAAAGAGACCGGGATGAGTTCATGACTTTTGGGAAGACAGGAAAAGCGGGAGATGACGGCGCCGTCCGTCAGCTCACCATCACAGATACTGTGCAAAATATGGAATCGAGGCTGACCAACTAAGCTTAATGTGTGTACTACTTTTATTATAAAGGTTGCCTTCTGGGAGAGATCAGTAAGTCAGGCCAGATTCCAATTTCTCTTACTACAGGTGTGTTTGTAAAGCAGAAGTAAAAAAGGCATTGACTTAGATTCTCCTTTAACTATAACTGTAGAATATATGATTAGTTGAATGTTAGTGAGAATAACAAACATGGCAAACTGAAGAAGTACTGTCTATATGTCTATGGAAGATCTCTGCATCCCACTGCTAGCTTTTGCCTCTGAGGCCAAGCAAGGTCGGGCCTGGTTGGGCTTTTAATTCATCCGTCTTAAAATGCTTTATTACTCTTTACTGTTTCTGTCCATCCTATCAATCACAACTGTCTTATCTTGTTTTTTTCAGAGCTCTGATGTAGCCGACTACCAAAGGACAGACAAGGCCCATTGCAGCAGTACTAGGACTGAAAGATGCTAACAAATCTCTACACAAATCACCCAGTATTTGGAGGAAACGGGAGAAAGTAGGCTGGGTTTTAGATTAGTTTTCTAGTTAAGATTCTCCAAGTATCATGATATACATGTCTCTGCCTTTAAACAAGGTACTTAATCCTAAATTCAACTGTAACTTGCTCTTTATAACATAGTCTGATAAATTACTCAAATTTAAATATTTGTACAGATTAACAGTGGGTGGAGAATAAAATAGGGTTTGCTGCTTAAGGAAATTCTGTACATTATCAGTTTTGTTGCCACTCACTTGTTTCATGGTTTGCCATTCTTCATCTCAACCTCTTTCCAGGTTGGCCTGAAGCCCCACCCTCTGTCCCCAATTCTTGCCATCAGTGTTCTGGATCATGATGTTTCACTATGGGCCCTGAATGCTGAGAACACAACCGGACTAAGCATCTTTAAAGAAGCATGCCACTTATCCTCCTACTTACACCAAACATGCGTCTGTGTATTTAAATATTCCTTAACATTCCTTGGATTCTGCATACCACATAGTCTCTGACACCCCCTTCTCAGTCCTTAGACTTTGTACTGTTATTCAGATATAGATACAGTCTGGACATTTGTTACCATTTTAGAAGTAATTTTCTAAATAACATGTTATTTTAAAAAACAGACTTCCTTTGGAATGATCTCCAGATTAATGTCACCATGTTGGACTGAGTATTACTGTGACACTGTTCCCTCTGAACCGTTTTCTCTGCTCTACATCTTCCTTCTCTTGGAATCATTCTCCAGGGGAGGGCTGCTTCTTCTCCCTTTGCCACCATGTCCCTTAGTGCAGGTTGTTGATT
>JACXGJ010007344.1:0-30834 GCA_016801105.1 Esox niger | reverse complement strand
AGTGCAAATGCGTAATTACTATTCATATTTACTAAGTGCTTAAAGTAATGGTATTCGGATCTCTAAGGTCAGAAGCTGTGCTACAAAGGCTAACCGGGGTTTGACGAAATCCCTAAGACATTATATCACTTTGGTATGATCACACACACACACACACACACACACACACACACACACACACACACACACACACACACACACACAAGTTTGTACAGCTAACCTTATGGGGACCAGAAAAGAAAATGCATGCTCCCTTGCTCCCTAACCTTACCCTAACCTTCACCCTTACCCTAATCCTAACCTTAACCTAACCCTAATCTAACTCTAACCGTAACCTCAATAAATGTACATTTACGCCTAAACTTTACCTAGGTGTAATGCCTAACCTTAAACCCTTAAAAAAAACAATTCTAACTTTAAACGTTTGACCCTAAACCCTGAGCCAGAAATTTACTTTTGCCTCATGGGGCCTGGCAAAGGGTCCCCACAAGACCAATTTCTTGTGGTTTAACTATACTCATGGGGACATTTGGTCCCCATGAGTATAGCTAGACCTAAAACACACACACACAATTCCTTTGGATCTCTAAGCTGTCTCATCAGTCTCTGATTAATCATTATTAAAAAGAGCATGCCTGATGTGTGTGTGGGTCTGAGGTGAGTAGGTCATCTGGTGTTTGAAATCAGATTGTGTACAAAGGTTAAGGGGTGCGTCACACACCAGCCTACACACTGCAGAAATATAGAAAAACACACACACCCTTATGCACAATCTCCTCAATCATGTAGGTGTGTGTGTATGTGCGTGACAAGTACACACTCCAGAACTGGTTTTTTCAGATTCTCCACACCTATGTTTTCTGGCACCAACAGCATAACAAGATTCAGCCGCCGGGCCTCAGAAACAGTGTCTTCACCGCTTTGCCACAATCACAAAACAAACACACACCCCACGGTCACAGAACGGTCAGACTGTTTTAACCCCATCATATCCATGTGTAACTCTTTAAGACTACGTCTCTGACTACAGGAGTTGACCAGGGCCCATCTAGAGGCAAATGTCACTTTCTTATGTTATAAAACACGTTTTACCGTTTTCTTAAAAGGGGCTTTCCCAAACAAATTGTTCCCAAACACACTGATTTTGCAACCTACTAATAACAAGCAGTGAACTTTGTTTGTAGTCTGTCAGAGGCTTCAGCAGACCAGGTTTAGATGAGACTACTGCCACTACTGCCACTACTGACACTACTGACACTACTGCCACTACTGCCACTACTGGCACTACTGACACTACTGGCACTACTGGCACTACTGCCACTACTGCCACTACTGGCACTACTGCCACTCCTGGCACTCCTGGCACTACTGGCACTACTGGCACTACTGCCACTACTGGCACTACTGCCACTACTGGCACTACTGACACTACTGGCACTACTGCCACTCCTGGCACTCCTGGCACTACTGGCACTACTGCTACTACTGGCACTACTGCCACTACTGACACTACTGCCACTACTGACACTCCTGGCACTCCTGGCACTACTGTCACTACTGGCACTACTGACACTACTGGCACTACTGCCACTACTCCCACTACTGGCACTACTGGCACTACTGCCACTACTGGCACTACTGCCACTACTGGCACTACTGACACTACTCCCACTACTGCCACTACTGCCACTACTGACACTACTGACACTACTGGCACTACTGACACTACTGGCACTACTGCCACTACTGATACTACTGACACCGTAAACAACCTTTGAGCAGATTAAGGCATAGAGATGAAGATCGGAAGAGTGGTATCAATTCAGTTGACAGTTATTTTGCACATTTATAAAGATACCTTCTCACACCTTAAATCCAAAGCAGTGCAATGCAGCAGACCCAGACGACAGTGAGTGTGAACTGTGGCCCACACGTACCTCCCCTCTCATTCATCAAGTCGCTATGAAACTAAGACAGACTACAGTGAGTCTGAACTGTGGCCCACAGGCACCGCCCCGCTCATTAATCAAGTCGCTATGAAACTAAGGGTGTGTTACTCTGTCTGAGCATGTCACTAGACATGCTGTGAGTTTTTCCAGGACCGGCCTCATGCGCATCATTCCCAAACGCACCAGACTATTAACAGCTATTTATAGCGCCGAGCCAGGTGCTCATGTCTGTGTGTGCACGCGTCTGTCGTGTCTGTGTGTGTGTCATTATGTTCAGACAATAGCCGCACTTTAATAATGAAGATTGTTCATTCTCCCTCTCATGCTGATGCATTTTTCAGGTAACAGACAGCTTTATTGTTCTCAGTGCGTGTGATGACACTCTTCCCCTAACATCTTAGCGCATTGGTGTGTCTTTGTGAGTGGGGGTCGGGTGCTTTCTGGTGTGCTCGTGAAGTGTTGAGTGCGCCGCGTTTCTCCTCCGCGTCCTTGTCGGTGAGACTGTTGCACTGAGCTCAGCCTAATGCACTTTCTCCTGACGATTCTCCCCTCTCAGGAGCAGAGAAGAAGCTAGTTAGTTCATACTTGAATATGTTAGATAGGTGATCACTCACTCCCTCATTGTTTGCATTGCTGGCAGCCACCAGCTGGACTGTGTAGCTAACTTCTTTTCCCCTCCGTCTCTGTGTAGATGATTTTAACCCTTTGGTCCCTAAACTGGAGAAGAGCGTCAGTGGAACCAGCCCATCCAAGGATCGCCTACTCATCACCATAGCGATGCTCCTCCTCGCCGCCCTTGCCATCTCCTAGCATTGGCCTTCCCATGAGTGTCACCGTGCCAACCAGCCCAGGGAGGTCTGGGGCGGGAAGGTTGAAGGATGAAGGCGTCTGATGTTTTGAGGGGAAGAGGAGAGAGGATGATGGGAACTTTGAAGAATTCAATAGTAAAAGGAGTAAAAAGACCTTTGGAATGACATTGGTTGACAAGGTGTGTGTGCGCGTGTTATTGTTTGTGTGTTTGTTTGCCCAGAAGAAGACATTCTCACACAGCGTTCATGAAGAGAATTCCTCTAATTGGAGACGGAGGCTGTGTAGTTGTGGTTGGTTAGAGTGTCTCACTATGCTGTGGCCTGTTGAAACATGCCAACTGCAGAAAGCATTTATTTTACAGACGAAGACCTGGATTACTATCGGAGCAGCTCAATGCAGATTCTCCAATCAGAACAAAGTAAATTGTTTTCATGAAATCTGATTGGCTGAAACAATTCTCTTTTCATGGCTAGTTGCCTGTTGCCCCACAGACTAAACAGATTGAATTAGACTGAAATTACACATTGTCTTTTTGTAATGTCAATTAAATTGGCTCTAGTGGATCTAGACCCATGTGATCTGGTCTGATCTGGACTGTTAGAGTCTGGTATAAAAGATTCAGTCAGCGTCCAGGTTTCTGAACAGGGACTACGTTCACACAGAGCCTACTCTGAGGTGGGAAGAGAACAGACCTTTTAAAGTGTTAGACTGGCAGGATGTGAGTACTGTAGATTCTAGAGGAGTGTTGGGCCAGATGCACATTAACCCAACATCTGCCTTGTCATGTACTCCTATACCTACAGCCGTCCTCTTGTAATGTACTCCTATACCTACAGCCGTCCTCTTGTAATGTTCTGCTATACCTACAGCCGTCCACTTGTCATCTCCTATACCTACAGCTTTCCACCTGTCATGTCCTCCTATAACTACAGCCGTGGTCCTATACCTACAGACGTCCACCTATATCCACAGCAGTCCTCCTATACCTACAACCGTCCACTTGTCATGTCCTCCTATACCTACAGCCGTCCTCCTATACCTACAGCCGTCCTCCTATACCTACAGCCGTCCTCCTATACCTACAACCGTCCTCTTTTCATGTCCTCCTATACCTACAGCCGTCCTCCTATACCTACAACCGTCCTCTTTTCATGTCCTCCTATACCTACAGCCGTCCTCCTATACCTACAGCCGTCCTCCTATACCTACAGCCGTCCTCTTGTCATGTCCTCCTATACCTACAGCCGTCCTCTTGTCATGTCCTCCTATACCTACAGCCGTCCTCTTGTCATGTCTTCCTATACCTACAGCCATCCACTTGTCTTGTCCCCCTATACCTACAGCCATCCTCCTATACATACAGCCGTCCACTTTTCTTGTCCCCCTATACCTACAGCCATCCTCTCCTCATGTCCTCCTATACATATAGCCAATATGTTGGATTAATTCATTCCTTAATCACATTATCTACCATCTCGAAGGTCAGAAAACCTCCCACATTGATTCAACAGACAGTGTCTCCATCTCATCAATACTGTCATCGTAATCCATTGGATTGTACTGTGAGGACCTCTCTTCCTCTACCCGATTGACTCGACTGGATGGGACTGGGTCTACATACCACAATGCCAAGCTCTTCTGATTCATTTACCTTAGATAAAAACTGATCTGAACAGTAGAAATAATCACTGTGTGTGTGTGTGTGTGTGTGTGTGTGTGTGTGTGTGTGTGTGTGTGTGAGAGAGAGAGGAGTGTAAGAGAAGTGCCATTGCTTTACACTCGTGACGCAGACAAACTAATAATGCATAAAGTACTAGGGACATTCTGTACATCATAGACTTTTAAGTAACAGAACAACTCAAGTGTTATCAGCATATAAACAATGTAAAATAAACATTTGGTTTAGGTACTACATGCAAACCCAGTGCTTTGGTAGGAACGAATACAGCTAACGGGAAGGACAGGAAAACAATGGCTTAATGCACAGTCCTATATTAAAATGGGATTTTCCTAAAATTGGTAATTACAGGTTTCTTTGGGATTTCTGGAAACAGACATTTTGGTAGTAGCCAGCTGAATAGGTATCAGCAAATACATGTTGCTACCAGTCTTAATAAGTACAAGGTGAATACTGCCTGGAAGAGGACTGTAAAGTCTTACTTATCAATGTATCCCAACTGTACTAGCCTGTTGCCATGGGTCTTGACTAATTCTTTTCCATAGCTTCTAGCACCTTATGGACCATGGTTATATCTTAACAAGACTGCAAAACAGAAGGACAGTATTCTGTACTAGGTCATGTCTTACAGTAGCAGCTCTGAAGATGAACAGGATAACGATGAAGACAGGGAGGGCCAATGGGCTAACCTCTGACCTGTGGGGGTCACAGAGGTTGCACGCCTGGACACGTATTGCAGACTTTCTAGAACTTTCACGAATCAACGAACAAAGAATGGATTTCCCATGTCTTCAGCTAGGACGGAATGAAATGTGATGTAAGCATTTTTACAAACTTGAAGCTAAATCTCCTTGGACAGTTTTTATTTAGCTGTTGTGTATCTTGGACTGGGGCAGGGGAGGTAACAGTGGGATGGGTGGGCTAGAGCCATATACTAAGGAATACAGAGATCCACTAACTTGGTTTGAGACCGGCAATTTCAGTCAGCACCATTTTGCACCAAATGTTTGAGGACGGTCACATTAGGATGTTTTAATTGAAACGTGGTGCCAACATGGAGCTTGGTGGACGGAGCTCTGTAAGTATACAGGAAGTATGGCTTTGGGTTGGGGATGAAATAGGTTGGTGGGGTTCTGCTGGCAATGTGTAGGGTAGAAGAGCTGATCTGTAACTAAAGGAAATCACCCTTCAAATGTTGCACTTAGGATTGAGAATTTGTGTATACGCCTGAGAATTGTTTCTACATTTTCTCATAATTATGTTATGAAATGTGTGCGAGAGAGTTCATAAGACTTTGTTTGTGTGTGCGCGGTTGTGTGTGTGTTTATGTTTGAGTAAGAGCTCGTTTCAGTTTTTCATTACACCTTTTCGTGAAAGAACCGTTTGTGTATTTTATTGCGGGTGCGTGCGTGTGTGCGTGTGTGTGTGTGCGCGTGTGTGTGACTGTTGTCCAATGTCTACTTCCAGGATGAATGTGTGAGAGAGATTGTATTGTCTGGCAAAATAAACAAAAGCATTTAATAGTGTTGGAAACAACAATTACAATCATGTTTACCTTCGACTGGAATGAATCTCAATGAACTTGAAAATAAACTATGAAATGAAGAAATGATAAAACGTTATGATGACTATGATATGAAAATAAGTGTAGGACTCTTACTTGTTTTAAAAGGGTTGTGTCTTGTGTTTCTTCAGATATAAGCATGCGTTACCTGGACATGCCACTTTGTTTCTATCCCTCACCATGCAGTCACTAGCTATCTATCTTTCTTTACCATGTCCCGTCTGTCTCATTCTCTCCAACCCTCTCATGCAGGTTACAAATAGGTAGCTAGTCTCTCTCTGTCCAGTATGCTAATACATGAAAAGACAGACGGAGGGAAAGAAAGATATCTAAACCGGCCTGGCATGTGTAGGTCTTCTGTAGATAATGAAAATGTCATGCATACAGATGATCAGATCTTCCATATCCAAGTTGCCTGGAATGGTTTTCAGTCTGTCGTCGTACCTTTACATGGTCCAATTTGAAGCGATAAGCAGCTCAATCATACTCCTCTATTTACATCACCACGGAAGATAATTTCTCCCTCCAACAGTCTGCCGTTCTAGTGATGTCAGAGGATCACAGTCACCGATGCAAAGGAGATGACACACCAGGATAACAGAAGTAAGGTATTGAAGTTTGAAAGTAGTCGGAATGTACAGATGAAAACCTGTTTAGTGAGATATGCCTGCGACACGGGAGTCGATATTACTGCCAGTAACAGTATGTCAACAGATTTATGATCGGCAGCGTTTTGACGCGGGGTTCTGTGAAACAGAACATGATAACTTCCGGGCGGAAAATGAGGATACGTCAAAACAGAAATGCATACAATATTAACATAGTAGTTTTGCCCTGGGAATCCCCTCAGACAAACTGTGGGAGTCAAGACATGGTGCTAGTGCAGGACTCCACACCGGAGACTGGCCTGCTGTCCGTAACTGACTTAGATTTAAAGAAATCATATTGGGTTAAGAAATGTGGTCTACATGCTAATTAAGGGAAGAACAATAGGCTAAACTATTTTAAGTTAAGCTCATCGGGATTGACAAACAGAGAATTTTTTTTTGTAAAGGGATTTGCATTATTCTTAGAGGCTGTTAATCATTTCCCTCTAGAGCTATATTTAGCTAACTTGACTAAACCTGCAGGGCTCTGCCGGGAACAGTTGGTGCGGTAAAACGTCTGGGGCGATTGAGAAACCGGACAGCCTCTCACCTCAGCTGCCAGACAGGCACAGCTGTGACTGATATCCCTCTACACAATAACATGCCATCGGTGAGTGGTGCCCTCCATCGCAGAGCCCTGGAATCAGACTGTAATAACAGCATTACTGTGTTCCAGACGGAGCGTTTTAGTGCAAGGCTTTAAGATGGGCAGCACTAGTTGAAAAAATAAAGCTGAAGGATGGGACTTTCATACACAGGGCTGCAGTGAATGGATACAAGATGTTTAGGCTGAGGAATGTTTATGTCGCATTATGTTTACAGACATTGGTGTAACATTTGGTGGAATTCATGTTAAGGACCAACGGATAAATATAATGAATATATAGTTCCAAAATGTTCAGCTCCTCCAGATCGACACTTCGTGGCCGGTTGAGTGAAAACTGTCCGCAAATCTGAACCCTCATGGATTGAATTGTTTTCAATGTCTATTCAGATAGCTTTAACCTGTTCTGCTACAGTTTTAAAAAATGTGTCGGGAGATGAACAAGGAGCCCTATGATAAAAGTTATCACATTCAGAAACAACAGATCTGGGTGGTTAGATAGCGAAGCGTAGTCATCTTGCAGAAAGTGCAGTACCCATACTTTGCCTCTCGGTGTCACTAGTTGGTCACCACCATGCCCAACAGACAAGATCGTCTCAAAGGCTTTGTTAATCGAGATAAATAAATAACTATAACAATGGCCGTTGTGTACGAGACGCCAGAGAGTCAGAAGGATTAAAGACGTGAGATTTGCTTAGTAGGCTTTGATATAATCCTGTGCTGAAACATGTTCTGAACATTTTGCCAGAGACAACTCCATCTACTGGCTCAGTTGTTGCTGCCTAAGCTGAGTGGCCTCTGAGATGGTAGACATTTGCTTTTGATGAGCTTTTATTTACTGTCGGTACTAAATGGAGCATGTGTGGGCGTCTGTGCGGGGGTCCATTAGCTACTCTGTAGGCACAAATCTAGGATCAGCGGCCCTCTCCTGATCCTAACTCAAACCAACAGGAGAATGGTGGAAGCTACACTGACCTGATTAAATTACTTAGTCACACAAGGTCATTATCTGACCCCAACTGCATGATGATTGCTCTCTAAGGCTTCTGGGTAAGGAGGCCCTCTACTTCCCCTTAACAAAGCATCTGGCCTCATCAAGAAACAGGCTCAACGTGGGTAAGACATTAAACACGGGTTTCTGAATAACACAAAGGACTGCATCGTTTCAATGTATTGATGAGATTCATAACCATTGGATAGTTGGACTACGGAGAGGGGCATATATTTTTCAAAAGATTTTGGCTGGACTACATTGAAACAAGGAAGGCGTGCCTCATTAGTAGGTAAAACAAATGTTTAAATTATTACTTTCATTATTCATTACAAAATGCTTAATGCATGAACAGAATGTAGATTAAGCAGGTCAATTGAAAATACCTTTGGATGTTACTTTTAATTTGCCATTTTTGAGCTGCTCTGAATGTACCAGTGATTCCCACTGTGATAACTGGCTGGCTCCTGAAAACCCAATGTAACGCACAAAAAGACCCACTCAGAATAGAAAAGGCTGTTTACAAAACTTTACTTGTGAAAACAGAGGACCACAAAGACACACACACACAGAGTGAAATTTAAGTCGCTAACTTCCACTAAAACCTGATGATTCTGTGTGATGCTGCCTCCATCTTTATGGCCTGGCAGAAATAACCAGGTTACAACCAGAACATTAGCATGACAATAACATCTCCATCAAGCGTTTGTTGTTGAGTCGGCGAGGATCCCATCTTAAGTCTTTGCATGTTCAAATTAACACGTAAAATAACGCTATTGGACATATTATATAACTATTTGACACGTCAAATATGAACAGATTAAACGGTTCTGAAAAGAATGCCCAGTAACACTTCACATTTTCTTAGCAATTACATGGTGTGACTATATCTACTTTATCTTTTAAAACTGTAGAACAGGAACAATTATTTTCAAGGCGGATAACAATCCATAACAAACTAAACAAGTTAGCCAACTAGCCCTTTTTCCCCAAGCCAAGTGGGAGATGTATCCCTTTCGTCTAGCCAGGATCAAAGTATACTGTAGAGATGTCTTTCCTGCTTCAACAGCAGGACAGTACCCGTATAATATCATGCGTATGCAATAACCAAATATATTGGTAAATAGCCAATACACCACAGCAAAGGGCTGTACTTAGGCATGCATTGCAGAGGCAATATACCGCAATTCTTCAAAATGCCTTCTAAACTGTTTGCCAATGCAAATAGGGCAGTAAAAAGTGATGTGATACCCATGGTAAATGGTCTCATATACCACGGGTATCAGCCAATCAGCCATTAGGATTTAACCCACTTGGGTATATTGAGTCACCGTGACATGGATTACAAGTGATAGTGTAACCTTTAAGTAAAAAGATGAAATCATATTAAAGATCGGATTGATCAGAAGACTGGTTTCACTCGTCAAAACCTGTTATTGCAAGTTTCTTGTTGTTGACACTCAAAGACCCAAATGACATTCTCAGACGAAGGCTGTCTCACAGGACGTCTTGTTGCAATGGAGCCAGGGTGGTGTTACAAGATGACCCCACCCAGGTCCGCCATGAGTGAACGGGTTCGTCGTCCGACACAGTCTCATCTGATGCAGGTGTGAAAGGCGCCACATGACATGACAAACATACCTGGAAAACATGTCTATGATCTGTGTTTTAAATACATCTCTGTTCATTCCAATTCAGACACGGACAGAGGCCATCCTTTCCCATTAAGGTGCAAAACGCCCCCCGATACACAAGCACGCGTGTTGTCTTAATATCCTTCTGGGAACCGGAGACTTGAACATTACCCACAGATCAGCCCTATCATTCTCCAGGCCTATCCCTAACGCGTATCTCGTCTCAACCTCAATAGCTTGACTTTTATGCCTAAACTTAACCCAGCAACAACAGCTAAGCCTAACCCTAACCAGTAGTGCCTAAACCTAAAAGTAACTCCAACTCTAAAACTAGGCTCGGTTATATGTTTTTTTCCTAAGCAGGAAATTGCATTTGCCTTGTTAGGGACCTGATTCTTTAAGGTGTTCTTTGTGGGAACTTTAATGCACAACACAAAAAACACAACCACAACCACATACACACAAACACAATCACACACAGACGCAAGCTCCCCCACTCACACACTTTAATGCACAAACACGAACACACACACACACCTAATCAAAAACAGGTGGAAGCACACACACGTTCAAGCGGAATCTCAAATGCAGACACCCATCTGCTTTAAGACGGGAAGAACTGACCCTCACCTCGACTAACCAATTAGATCCTTAGACCTGAATACTAATGATATTCATATCCGCATTTATAAATACAGCTGCTAGTATGGTGACCTACTGTGAAACACCCACTCCTCTACAGTATGACCCGTGTTTCTGTCGTAACCTCCTATTTCCGTTGCTGATTTCAGTTGAAGTTATTCGCTAGTCAACTGCCAATTACAATAATAGCACATACTGAACATTCACTGGCTGTCTGTTGAGGGGCCTCTATATATGTGATTAATGATTGATGATATTAATACTAGACTCAGGCTAATTGCAGTGCTTCAGTGTACTCCGTCTGCACTCAGTCTAGATATTAAATGTACTCTCACACCCACTGTCCCTCTCGCTCTCTCTCCTTATGTGTAGTAGATGTCTGTCATTTGCTGTGTGAAAGCACTCTTCACTCTCTCACTCTTTCTCTCTTTCTCTGACAATGTCTCACCAACTAAATTTCACATACACACACACACACACAGTAGTCTATTAAGATCTTCTGATAATTTTTTATTCCAGAAGCTTAGTCCAGTGTTTATCGTCTTTTTTTAGGTCTTAAAGCGATGTATTCCAAACTGATTGGGCAACAAACCAAAAAGCCATTTTAATCGATGCCATTCTTGCATCGACATTATATATAATATACAGTTTAGACAGACATGGGTCTGTCTAAAATATCGTTTTAGTCATGACTGTGTAATGTGAATAAAGTGCCTAAATATATTGTCAGCTGCCCTGAATGCCTTGTAGATACAGAAATATCAGTGCGACTGTCATTTTACAGTTCAAGACGTCCCTCCCACTGACAGATATAAAGTACAGTGATGTAGAAGAGGTCTTCTACAGCATCAGGCATGTGCAGGCCTACACTGTAGCATGTGCAAGCAGAGTCCTAGGGCATTCATGTACAAAACATCAACACAATCCATCAAAGGCTGCAACAAGGTCGATTCTAGCTTGAAATGAAACGTAACAATTGTTCCTAATGAAAAAACACAGCTTGAGTTAAAGCTTTATACTTAGCAGTGAAATCTCCCTGAATGTCCCCGAAAGTCCTACAACCGGTGCTCCCTTTTGGCACAGTAGTAGGGGTGAGGCCTAGTTTTGGCAGAATAAGAAAATGTCAACTGTGCATTCCTGCTATCCGCACTGTCTGAAATAGCCTAATCATTAAAGTAAAAGCATCAACATTCCAACGATGAACCACCTGATCAAAGCAAAAAATGTCAGACAATTTCTCTTGACTCGAGTTTGTAACCAAATGTACGAACAAACTTCTTCGAGTGGATCGAACAATGTTATTTATAATGTTATTTATGGGGTTTGAGTAATCTTAAATGTTCTGAAACAGCTTAGCTAACCTAGGCAAGCAGGGTTGGGTAGGTAACTATTTAAATGTAATCCATTACAGTTACAAATCTCCTGTCCACATTTGTAATCAGTAACAAAACTTTTTGATAACTCAAACTCAGTAACTTAATCTGAATACTTTCAATTACTTAAAGATTACTTTCATATTAAGGGCATTAAAAAACCAATAGGAATAGCCTATAACCAATTAAACAATTTTTGCCAGATCGATCAATGTTAGAGTTTACATAGCTGGCCAAAAACGGAATTAACATTTTACCTTATGGGTTATGTACGGTGCCTTTGGAAAGGGTTTCTAAACCATTGCTTTCTACTTCAATATGATTGGGCTACATCTCTACATTACACTCTAAAGGTCTGTCAGATATTCAGTCGTTCCAATTAATCCAATAACCCTTGATGTTCCAGAATCTGACTTATATCTGGACATAACCCAAAATCTAAGGATACATTAGCCTATTCTGTTATTTGTGTTTAATTCATGTTTTTAATTGCTTCAAAACATTGTTGAAAAATGGCAATTTCCCACACACAAATACTGGAAAAAACAACCAATACTGGAAAAAACAACCAAAACCAAAGAAAATCAAACACAAACACTTAACCATGCCACCGTGACCAGGAAGTCTACCGTTTGTAAAGAACATTATGCTTTAAAAAAATGATGCAAAAACAAATGGGGTATGAGAAATTCATTGTGCTAAAGCCCAAAGCAGTTAAGATTTGAGTAATCAATATACTAGTTGAGTCGCAACTGACAGTCCCACCAGCGAACAAGGAGCACCATTACCTGTAGTTATCTGACAAGTGGCGTTATATGTTATACAGTTAGCTCTATGATTGTCAAGATCTGTGGTGTTTTTATAATTTTCTATGGAAATTGTGGGTAAACTAACTAGCTATATGTATGATCAATCAGAATCATAACGAAGAACTATTAATATTCAATGTAGTCCCTATGCCCATTACATTCTGGCCTTAGTAAAAGTAGTTTTTAACATACATTTTGATGAGTATGATTGAAAACAACAACACGTAACAGCTTAATGATACTTCAGGATCATTGTTTAGTGAACTCAAGTGTGAAATAAATGGTTTTGATTACATTTTACTTGTACCTGACATGATTTAGTCAACAAAGTTTTTAGAAGACGGTTGTGTTTACTCTTTTGCAAAAATGTTCATAGCCTTGCCATTGTGAAAATGAGAAATGAATAACTGTTTGACAAACAAACAAGCAAAACTTGTGAACTAGGTGAACAATTTGTTCAACTTGACCTCAGTTTCATTGAAAGCATCTTCATGGTCAAGAAAATCTGTAATGCAGAGTGCAGTTTTTTCATTTCTGAAAGTTCGGACATTTAAAAATGTTATGAATGTCATTAGAGATCATTGCTCTTGTTCCTACTCTTTCACATCCGCTTTCTCTCATTCTTCATATTCCTTTCTCTGATGTTTTCATCCATTGTACCAAAACACAGATGATCTTACCTGGGACTCTTTGAATTCCTGCCAACATCCTGACTGCTTGTAAACTAATTATGCTTTTTTAGTTTTTACACCTTAACAACTGTTTGTTGAGATATATGGAATAGCAATGATTTGAGATGTATTTTTGAATGGCAGTTTTTTCTACAAGAACACATGGGGATCATTGGACTTTACAAAGAGAGCTGTATGTAGAGTTTTGCCAAAAAGTCTAAATGTAGCAGATTTGTGTGAAAACAGGGTAATGGTACTTCTGGGTTTTGGGGTTAATGTTCTTCCTTTTGGAATTTAGCTAAATGTTTTTAGATATTGTTTAGAGAACCAGTTTAAAATGTTAGAAAATGTGAAAAACTGTAACCACACCGGTATGAACATTTTTATCATTAAATAAATATCATAAGTCATATTTGTCGTATCTCATGTCCCCTCCAAAAAAAGCCTAATGGGGGACTGTCTGTCTCTCCTTCAGACCTGGGTTCTGCATGTTCCTCTGCAATGTCTGTGATCATCTGGCCTCTCCTCCACCTCAGGGTTTGGTTTACCCTTCCCCTATGTTTAGAATAATCCGCTATTTCTGTAGCTGCATCTGTAGAGCACCCAACAGATGGGGGTTAAATATACTCATGCGCTCCAGAACACATGCATGTGCCGACCGTAAGCCCAAACACCCTACTGTAAACACACACACACACACAACACATACTGAGTGTTATTTGCCTGCTGTGGTCAGACTGAGTATCAGCTTCCCTGGTCTAATTGATTGACACCTTTTGACCTTTGACTGTCTCACGGTCAACAGAAAGACACAGTAAATGTATTTTTTTCTACACATTCTAAAACAACTTCCAGTAACGTGTGCATAGATCGTGTACTGATCCCCTTTGGGATTTGAACCCACAACTCTGTGCTTACAAAAACCAAGTGTTAGCCAGCTAGGCCTCATTTTGTATGATTGCTGTGAATATCCTGTGTTTAGGAAGTTAACAGACCACATGTAAGATTGAGCATAAATACAAGAATAAGTGACCATAAGAAACCTGCAGTTAATGTTTCGTATTCATGTTTCAAATATTTATTTCTCCCAAATTCTTCAGAGTGCGTGAGATATTCACCATTCTTTATCCTCACTCAGTCTACTTCGTATTGACATGTAGTCTAAGGGGTCCAAACCATTCCACGGAGGGCCGTGTGTCTGCAGGTTTTTGGTTTTTCCTATGAATTTGTTCTCAGTTCACACCTAAACAACCAGTTGAAGGTAGAAACTAACCAATTAGTAACCTAATTAGTCAATCAATTACAAGGAGAGAGCGAAAACCTCCAGACACACGGCCCTCCTTGGAATAGACCCTCACAGTTCTACCCACCCCACCCGGTCTTACTAATACCATTCCAGACTTGTTTGGAAAGGGAAGAGGAGGAGACAAGCCATGTTTTTGAAAGTGCTCTTTATAAACCAGGAGGTTTAATTCCTTAATGGTGATTGGCTGATAGCAGTGGTAGCTGAGACGATATACCATGGTAGTCACATGACATCACTTTTTACTGCTCCAACTGCGGTGATAACTGCTTTATAATTGCGTTAAAGCATCTTGGGTGTTTGTGGTACTCTGCCAATTTTCTCAGCTCTTAACCCCATTGTAAAGGTCATATACCATGGCCCCTCTGGCCGTATTTATTAAATGTAGCAGCTACTGTCAAGTAACTGGAAGAGTCAGACATTCACATGGTCATTACATCAAACAGGCTCAGCTGATATGGCTGCATGTTTAAACTGCATGTAATGTGTGTGATCAGGTAGCTAGATCTCTGTCTGGATGGTAACAGCATATAGTCAATTGATTAGTCATTCATTCTTCGATCAGTGAAATGTATTTTACGAAGCCCCTTTGACGTCAACTCTCTGGAAGGTATGGAAAACGAAGAAACCTAGAGAAGAACTGGGTTCTGAATTGTAGCCTGCCCTCTTCTAGCTGTGAGTGTCCGAGTACATTACCTTTCAAGGCCACTGCGTTCATCAAGATATCGATAAACACATACTACATGAACATACTGTGTCACACATAGTGATACAGTACCTGGGAGTGGATCTAGAAATGACCGATTCAGTTGTGTCGTCACAAGATCAGATATATCCACCCTGCAGGATTGTGGTACTTCTGAGTGGTGTTAGCACTCACTTCTCTCAAGCTGAATCAACGCGGACCATATACAGTAGATTGAAGTGTCTTGTGTTGCTTTGTCCCAATAGTTCTGTTTACTCCAAATGGACTTCCACGGGAACAGTGGCTCCTTAGAGAAAACCTAAGAATTCCTATATGAAAACACTGTCTACAAAATGGTATAATGTTGTATTTTTCAGCCAACAGAAAACATAATCTAACAAGAAAACACAGATTAGCAAAGTTTAAATGACGAGAGAGCAGGACAGCAACAAAAGGGCTAATCAAGAGTGTTTTTATCCATTCCTGTCTATATCACTCCGTCTGCATGACTTTAAACCTCTCTGACCTCCAGATCCTCTTCCATCCCCATTTCTTCCTCTCCATTTCCTAAATGTCCTTAACTATCCTATCCCTCTTCCCAAAAATCCCTTCAGACTCATCCCATTATCGGTCACTGTCATTATCTGGTTGCATTCTCTCACCCACCTCCATGTCCTTTTAAATCATCCTATGGCTTCCCAATAACTCAATTATAACCGGTTGCTAAGTACAAAGTAGAACGTCATTCATTCTTTTGATAAGAACGTATCAACACCCTATGAATGACCTTCTGACTCAATAACAATAAGAAATCCTGTTGATGTGTTTATGTAAGTGCCTATTTCAGGCGTAGGACACAGAAGTCATCAGCTGGCCAATATTTGTCACAAGTAAAATGTTGGGGGGAGGGAACACAGAACAATAATGGAAATGCAAATTGACCACAAATGAGCGCAAAAAGAGATTATATTTAAAAATAACATTAATTTCACACACTGATTACACTGAGACACCATTATATAATGTATCTTATTTCAATGTGGGAATACTTGGAAACAGATCACAATAAAAAAAACATCTGCAGTCGGTTGGTCAGTTTTTTGCACCATGTCCTGACATGCAGTAGCCCCTGTCAAGCAATCAACCACATTTATTGGATAAAACCCTCATTGCATAGCCAGCCTCACAAAGAACTTGTGCAGATACTCGGCCTACAGACACTCGGCCTACAGACACTCGGCCCACAGACACTCGGCCCACAGACACTCGGCCCACTGACACTCGGCCCACAGACACACGGCCCACAGACACTCGGCCTACAGACACTCGGCCTAAAACCCCAAAGGGCAAGCAGTAAGATGTTGAAACACACTGTCCTGTCCTAATGGTCAGTCTACCGCCGCTATGTCCTGCCCTGCGTCTTCCATTACGTCGGTTTAACGTTAGCTCCAGGACGTTCCTGGGGCTCAGACACTTGCCTTTTTGTCCCTGACCTTTATATTACACATTCCAACTTTGTCCAGTAATCTCTCATCTCTAAACCCCCCATTAAAATCTCATTCAGAATCATAATAAACAATTGTCCCTGTATGAACTAGATTGCATGTAGGCATATCTATGAATATTTATGAATACAGGACAATGGCTTTGCAGAGTTCACCTTATTAATGGTTTTACAGATAAAATCTGTTCATAATTCTGTTGTTTAATGCAAAATTGAAAGTGCTCTGTGAATGACATACATTATCAATTATTATCATAAACCTTCAAGTTCCTTTTTGAGATAGTGATCTAATCTGTGACCACATGATCATGTGACATGTCTTTGTTTTGATGGCGTATTTGGGCAGTAGGCACCATGAAGTCTTTGTTTGTCTTCACAGTCGCAGTTTGTCTTTGTCTTCAGCCATTCCAACTTTTGAATGCAAAAAAATAAAGCTGGAGTTCAAATACACTTCTCACCCAAAGCCCAGTTTGCTATTGACGGGTTGATGGGCAGAGTCGATATCTGCTATTAAAAACCAGGGTCATCACAGAACTCTCCTTGTGTCCTAGAGCTAGCTGATATCTCTTTATGTCTTACCCTCACCGGCCGAGCACCCAACAAAAGTTTGTGTACGCAAGGACAGATAACTTAAAACGTCAATGAAATAAAACCAGTAGGAAGCATGGCTCAAAGCCCTCAATGTCCCTAGACAAAACCCTCTGCCACAAAAGCAGATTCTAGATTCTACGTTTGGCAGCACTCTAACCAGCACTATTACTCCCTGAACAATAATCTCATAAAGAGAGGGAGGAGAATGTGAGCCCCATAGACCAGGGTTTGAACACCATATCCCAGAATTTAATGTGAACTAATCTTCCATCATTACAATGGGACAGAATGTGTGCGTTTTCTTAATGAAACATAACACCATTTATTCATTTTGTCTGTAAATTCTTATCAAACTGTTTATTGTAATTATCAATAATCAGTACCTTTCTAGTAAGAACAAAAGACACACTTGTCTTCAGATGCCTTCATGTCATTGACTGTTAATATTCTAGGTTGTTATTACATTTACAGGCATATCTTAAGATATGTTTACTATAATTTTAGCAAGCAAGCAAGTTAATTCACATAGCACAATTCATACATTGAATTGGTTCTATGTGCTTTACAAAGAAAAAGAAAAAATACAATAGCATAAAAAGAAACACTCAAATGAAAACATCAAAACAACATCATAATAAGAAAACACAGAATAAGAAAAAAAGAAATAGAATAAAAACAGGATAAAAACATCAGAATCTATAAAAGCTGTAAGGCTAAAGAGTGCTGTTAAGTTTAAGTGCTTAGTCATAGGCGCCGAAAGAGAAGTGTTTTTAACCTGGCTCTAAGAATTGATACGTTTAAGGCACATCTAATCTTCTTGTAGTTTATTCCAGTTGTGTGCAGCATAATTGCTAAACGCAGCTTGACCATGTTTAGTCAGGTCTCTGGGCTCTACTAGCTGACCTGAGTTCATGGATCTAAGAGCCCTGCTCGGTTTATATTCTTCAAACATATCAGAAATGTATTTGGATCCTAAACCATTCAGTGATTTATTAACTAAAAGCACCACAAATCAATTCTGTAACTGACTGGAAGCCAGTGCAAAGATTTAAGAACCAGAGTGATGTGCTCTGTTCTCTCAGTCCCGGTTAACATTCTAGCAGCAGCATTCTGAATGAGCTGCAGCTGTTTTACAGTCTTTTTAGGGAGTCCAGTTAAGAGGCCATTACTGTAGTCAACCCTACTAGAGATAAAAGCATCGATGAGCTTCTCTTGTCTTTTTGGGACACCAAGCCCTTGATTCTGGTTATATTTTTAAGATGATAGAATGCTGTTTTGGTGCCCAATTTGACTGTGAAATGTGGTCTGAGTCAGAACACTAAGATTAAGCACTTGGTCCCTGGTTTCAAGGCCCAAGAATCCAGCTTTTTACTAATACTAGTTATTTTATTTTTGTTGCCAAACACAATCATCTCTGTTTTATCTTGGTTTAATTGTGGACAATTTTGGTTCATCCAGGTATTTGTGCTCTATACAGTGACACAGTGAGTCTATTGAGCTGTTGTCATATGGTTCATATATATTTGAGTGTCATCGGCATAGCTATGGTAGATAATGTTGTTGCTGCAGAATTTGGCCCTGAGGTAGCATATAGAGATTGAAAAGAAGCAGTTCGAGAACTTATGTAGAAAGATGGTCAGTCTAATACTTTTATTTTCTTCACAAATTCATTACATTTCAGAGTGGACATGAGTTCTGATACTGTTTTAGGGGATTTGTAAGCATATTTCTCTATTGAATAGAAATATGTAACCCAGCAAGGAGGGTTTTCAGCAATTTTATTAAAATGTAATCTTTGCATACAAGGTTAATTAAACCAGTAATGCATTACAAGACTACACAATTACATTACCTGCAGAATAATAACATTACCAGCAGAATAATAACATTACCTGCTGAATGCTGAAACCTGCATAATCCAACTTGCATTCAGTTTACGACTGACACTTTATCACTTGGCTTTTTTGTTACTAACTAATTTACATTTCTTTTTATATATTATTTTGATTCTATAGTCTATGGAAAACAATAGTTATAGTTTTCGGAAAACAAGCCATCAGTACAGATTCAGTTTTTTCTACCAGGTAAGTAAGCTAAGAACACAGCGTTATTTATAGCAACAACCTAGTGGCAATGAGGGCTAACCGTCGTACTCAGAGACAGAACAACAGGGTTTCTACCTTGTCAGCTCTGGGATTAGCACCGGTGAGTAACGCTTTGTTTACTAACACAACACTCTTGACCTCCAGACTGCTGTGCCTCCCCGAAAATGTGATGTTCTACATGCCACAAAAGAAAGCCCATCAACTGTCTCCTTTCACAAGACAGACTGTGAATCCGCCATCGAGAACACCGCCTGAGATTTGTGAAGCTTGGATATTAGGCGTCTCCGGTGTACCTCTTAGATGAGTTGGAACCATGCGCTTCGCGATCTCTCTCGTGGGTTCATTGTCCTGATGATGTAGCCATCTGTCTGGTGGTATATGCGTGTGGGTGTTGCACCCCTGAGGTTGAACAGATTAACAGATGAGTGGAAAACTTAATGAGAAAATCACACTTAAAGGCCAGAAGAGCAGGGCTCAGCATAGCTAAGACACACACCTATAGGCTTTGCCGTTCTGACATGTAATGCTGTGCTAACCCACTGGATTCCACTGACCTTGTAAAAAAAAGGTTTTCAAGGACTAGCTGTGAGAAAGCTATGGCTGCAGGCAGGAACAGTCATTGCCAATTGAAAAAGAATTAGAGCATGTTTATTTGGGTCGGTGATCAGGTGCACGTGTGTAGAGCGTTATTTGGTGAACACGTCAGTTGTCCGGTTAAAATGTGAGAAAATATGATTTTCTAGGAGAATTCTATTGGGGTCTACGCTCACGACGGCACACTCATTTGATTCAGTTAGATTTGGCCAGGTGCAGCATAAAGTGTGATGACAACAGGCAATGCTTGACCCATATCCATTGCCCCATGGACCTCCATGTAGGTCCGCCACCACCGGGGGGCAAAAGGGGGCATTGCCCATCGAGGGATAGGAGAATCTGTGCCCCCTCTGTTTTGCTTCCCCATAAACAAATATATGAATTATTATGCCCCCACATTTATAAAAAATGCCACCTCAGTCATTTCATCCTGCAGCCCGGCCTGTCTCCATACTGCATATCAGCCAGTGGGCTCATAGATCAGATAAGGCCATACCAGGTCAACAACACACCGTCTGTCTGTCTGTATGGGGTCTGTCTGTATGGGCCCCAGGCCATGAAGGAGCTCCTGAGGGATGACAAACTTCTTCAATACGATGATGAGGGTAAGACCATGAAGTAGAGTCTGTAAGAATTGCTTAGCCATTGTTGGCAACTTGAGTGGAAACTCCTAAAACATGATGACGTCATTAACACCGAAATATGACCCAGAAACCACGGTGCGCACCGAAACGTGGGACCACTGCACCGCGATGCGCACCAAAACGTGGCCCAGTAGCAACTGTTATGGGCACTTGCTCTTTTTGCAACTGTACACAGTATGTACTGGAACAGCTGACAAAAATTGCAACAGGATGCATCTTTGGGGAAAACTCATGTTACAGTAGCTACAGTAGCTAGTTACAGAATCAGCAACAATAACTAGCTAGCTATCTTTTGGTGGAACTTATAAAATTTGCACTGGTTAGCAGCATCTATTTTGGACTAAAAACAGGTCATGTAATCTGAAAGTTGAGAGCGTGGGGGAAAAGATGGTGTCTTTGGTTTTCGCTTTCATCTTCACATGATCTGATTTCATCCTCAGAAAGAATATTTTTTTTCACGTTCTTCTTCCATATTCTGACTAAGCTGTTGGGAACAATTAGTTTGGGCAACAACCTAAAATATCTTTCTGGTCAAAGTGGGTTGATTACTTTTTTACAATGTCTGATGATTGCATGTTATTTTCTTGTAAAAAGGGAGTCAGAATGGCAGCCCTTCCACTAAATTCTCTTTAAAGTACAGGCTGTGGGTGTGTTGTGGTAAGGATTAATTAGTGGAGCTGGAAAGACGATTTATAGAACACCGTCATTAATGATGAATTATCAGAGTAGGTTAAGTAATCATTTAGGCAATACTTAGTTTTTCTCCTGTTTTCCTCTCATCTCTCACTGAAACTCGCTGTTTCACTTTTTTCTCCCTATCCTCATTTAATGTCTTCACACACAGCCAAGAGACCTCAGCACCCAGCCATGAGACCCCAACACCCAGCCATGAGAACACATCCACTTTCTCTCTCCCTTTGTGTTCTCTTTGACAGATCGTTAGTTAATGAGTTCGTGAGAGACAGCCTTGTCCATCCCCCCGCCCACACACATATAGACGCACACACACACACACACACACACACACACACACACACAGACGCACACACGCACACAAACGCACACACACGCAAACACACCCACACAGACGCACACACGCACACACGCACACATGCAACACACGCGCACACAAGCACACACGCACACACGCACACACACGCAGCACACACAGTTAAACAAACACAACCATACACAGAAGCGTGATTGTTTCCTTTGGGAAACAAACAGGACGTTGTCGTTTGTTTTCTGACCTTTCATTGATTGAGCAAACAGCGCTAAAAAAACTGTACACCAGCATTCACACACACACACACACACACACACACACACACACGCAAGCCCAATGCACAAAGAAACCACTGTTTGGTAACAGAAAGAACTGAAGGGAAATGCAAACACCAGAAGGATGAATGTATTGATAGAAAAAAGGGTGACAGAGAATGGTGAAGAGAAAGAAGTGATTGATCTTCACTGAATGTAACTGCTCCCAAAATGTTGTTGTGCCATGAGACCAAATCTAACCATAAGACACCTTCTAGCCAGAGACCCAGCCTTGAAACCCAAGACATGAGACCCAGCCTTGAAACCCGAGACATGAGACCCAGCCGTGAAACCCGAGACATGAGACCCAGCCGTGAAACCCGAGACATGAGACCCAGCCGTGAAACCCGAGACATGAGACCCAGCCGTGAAACCCGAGACATGAGACCCAGCCGTGAAACCCGAGACATGAGACCCAGCCATGAAACCCCCGGCCTGAGACCCGGCCGTGAAACCCAATCGACCGAGTAATGAAACCCCAACACTCAGTAATGGGTACCCATCCACCTAGCCATGAGACACCAACACCCAGTAGAAACCCCAACACCCAGCCATGAGACCCTATCCACCCAGTAATGAGACACCAACACCCAGTAGAAACCCCAACACCCAGCCATGAGACCCTATCCACCCAGTAATGAGACACCAACACCCAGTAGAAACCCCAACACCCAGCCATGAGACCCTATCCACCCAGTAATGAGACCCCAACACCCAGTAGAAACCCCAACACCCAGCCATGAGACCCTATCCACCCAGTAATGAGACACCAACACCCAGTAGAAACCCCAACACCCAGCCATGAGACCCTATCCAGACAGGTCTTGGTCTCTTGGAAATATAAGAAAACTGTTAATGGCTTAGTTGCATGGGATTTTCAGCACCGTTGTGGATAAAAATACATTGAAAACCTATTCATCTTTCCATTGTTTATTTTGATGTTTTTGAAAGTGGGCTAAGGAGAAGAGATGGAGCTAATTATGACGAAATCAAATTTTGTCTAATTTGCCTCGATTGTGGCACAGTAGTGAAACCTGTCGAAACCAAGAAAGACTGCTTCCAGCTTTAATGGGGGTTGTAATTGTGTTCAGATGTAACCAACCACATTCCAAATCATGTACAAAGGTAGATTGCCCTCACCTGCCATTAACCGAGATGATTCTAAATAGAATAAGTTATTACTGTACGATTTTTGTGAAGGTTTCTTGATGGCATGCATCAGATGCCCATGGACCAAAAGGAGCCTACAAAATATATAGATCATCTTACTCTTGAAATGTACAGATCAGAAAAAATTGCATTACATATTTCTTTTTTTTAATGATAATAAAGTCTTGTTTTATATAATTTCTGAGATCAGACTTCCTGTGTCTAACAAAAAAGGTGACCAATGGGTCTGTAGAAAGATTTTTCTTCTAATACCTCTTGCGGATGTAAGAAATATACTTCAACAACAAATTAATCCATTACGAGAAATATTTTTGTATTTATTTTATAAATAATAATAAAAAAAGATTCTAAATAATTTTGTTAAACAATCCATCCTATTAATCTTATAAAACATCTGCGTACATTAGCGTTTGAAATCAAATCATAAAATAAGGGAAACCCTTTTTAAAGGTTAGTAGCTTAAACCAGTGAAGCCAAGTTGCAGGCCTGGGTCACACAGGACCACACTGGAGCTGTCTGAGTCAGTATCCCATACAGACTGACACTGGAGCTGTCGGAAGTACTATCACACAAGATGTCACTGGAGCTGTCTGAGTCAGTATCCCATACAGACTGACACTCGAGCTGTCTGAGGTACTATCACACAGGACGACACTGAGGATGATACAGGATGACACTAACAGTAGATATAGAGCAATAAGTAGATCTCTGACAGGTTCAGGTAAACCATATTGTAATACTGTTAGGCTGTGATTGACTGCTTCCTTACATACAACAGTGAATCATAACTCATGTTTGCTGTATAGGGGGATTAACACATACATGCATCCCTGCAAGAAGGAAGATGGAACAACAACTGGAAATACTCTGTGGAAACATACCTCTGTCCCATAAGGTTGCATTTTTCTTAATCCGTTATCCAGGACATATTATTATTGCAACATTTAATTAAATGTTTAATTAATTGTATTACTCTCAAAAGTCCAATGAAATGAAATTAGTTCATTTTCAACCTTTGAGTTCAATCTGAAACATTTCCCCAGATCACAGAGTACAAAACGCCTTCATCTACGACATTGATCCCAGCCACTTCCCTGACCAGAGGCAGCGTATCGTTTCTCAAACGGGCACACAAGGACCTTTATTTTCTTGTCTGGTGTCTGGTAACACGGGCTTCAGTTGTGTAGCGTTTTCTTGTCTTGTTGTGTGCATTTGTTTGTGTTCGAAAATGTATGCACTTACGTAAGATTATCTTACCGTAAGATTATCTACCAAATGACCTAAGTGGTACTGTAGAAATGAGTGAGTGTGCATGTGTATAAGTTGAGATAAACAGTATCAGTGGCCACTGGAATGTATTACACACCGATATGAGGTAATCGTTTTAAGGGATTTGCAGTAAACATGGACTTGGGCTACCACATTCCCTCCCTCAAAGAAAGACATTCTCTCTCCATTTCTGTCTCACTCTCTCTCCATAAAATAACATGCCTCTCGTCTCACACATCTATACAAGCATCTTAAATACATAGACCCACACTGTCGGAATCTCACATGAAAACATTCACATGCTATTTCAATCCCACAAACATACATACTGTACACGTACATTAACTAAGCTATCTAAATGTACTGGTTCCAAAATGTTTACTTATCCCAACCCAAACCGCAAAACTTTCCCTACAAGTAACCATAACCTCAGTCTAACCTCAACCTCAATAACCAATGCCTAAACTTGACCTAGCCTAATTCTTTACCCTAAACTCAAACCGGTAATGCCTAACTCTAATTATGTTACCCAAATTGTAACTTAAGGCCAAAAACCCTTTTCAAATGGGGACAGTAATATTGTCAACTTTTTCTGATTTACCACATATTTGTCTTTGATATGTAGTCATAAACACACACACACACACACACACACACACACACAGCGCTCAACAAGGGTATGTTTTTCTCCCTGGGACAATGTGGTAAATGGTGTCACTCTTTCTGTCCCTCATCCTTACACTCCCTCTCTCTTTGACCCCTTACTTTTCCAACTTTCTTTTTCTCTTGTCCTTCCCCTACTCCCATTTTCTTTCCTCTCTCCCCTACATCTCTCCCCTCTTTTTTGCTCACCTCTTTGTGTTTGTAGGTATGTGAGTTTACATTCTTTATCAACTGGTGGGGACAAAATCCCTACAAGGTTAGTGGTTAGGTTAAGGGGTTAGGTTTAGGGGTTAGGGTTAATTTTTTAGGTGGTTAGTGGCTAAGGACAATTGGATTTTGAGTAAAAGAGAACATGTGTGTCTGTTTCCACTATTAAAAAAAACGTATAGACAGCTCTTTCAGAATATGACCTCATATCACCTGTATACTGGTTTAAAGATTTCTCTGAACATAAAACTATATTACTAGCCAATAAAACGAATGAATAAAAGTACAAACACGTTGCTAACTCCAAAGACCACTCTGGACCTTGGACCTTAGACATTAAAACAATAAATCTAATTTCATAATGATAAGGAAAACACTTGGACTTGCTCTTATTTTGGCTCCATCCTTCCTTATCATTTCAGGAGAAATGTGTGTGCACGCACTAATGCACGTACGCTCTCTCACATGTGACACATTGTGTAAGCGAAGTCTATGTAGGGACATGCTGAAAGACCTTCTACACAAACCGCTAAAACACACACACACACATATTTTTGTCACACACAAACATATTGAAATACACACCACTGTATACTTTCATTACACTCCAACATGTGGATTTGAGTTTAGTACATAAATATCAAATATCCTGGCATGATTTGTGTGTGTGTGTTTGCACTGAGTGTTATTCTTTGAAGCAGCTGAATCCCTCACAAATATAGTAGATATAGTAATAATATATTCCTCCCTTTTAGAAAAGTGATTTTGTATGTGATGTAAAAACCTCACATTGAATAGGCTGACAATACTCATCCTTGTCCTCTAGTCCTTCTTAGTAGGGGTTAGGATTAGTGTAGGATCAAGAATTATAGTCAGGGTTAGAGTTTGTATTAGCGGACGCACTACAGTATGGGTTAGGTTATGGTTTAGATGTTAGTGTTAAGTGTACGTTAGGGGATATGGATTTCAGGGTTAAGACTAGGGTTAGGTTAAAGGTTAGGGTGCTGTATGTCTATTGTAGACATCCAACAGTATATCCAGTAATGTCTCAGACTAAGAGGACATAAATAGTAATATGGATCTCATTTGAAACAACAGTTTGAGTAAGACAACATGCACATTATTTCTAGTGTGTAGGTGTTAGCAGGGAAGGGGAGATTTGGCCAATAGACTTGCTGATCATTTTGACGGAGAGTGTGGAGCTCGATGTTTCGGTTCCAATCTCATCCCCCAACGTATGCAGACCCAGAACTTAACCATACAACTGGCCGATTATGGAATTCTTCAGGACTGCCAGACCCAGAGGACTCTCAGCTGTCCCGGTCCAAAGTCCTCCTGGTTGTGCTACTGTTCTAGTTGAATCCCTGCTGATTCTGTCTACCACTGCTCTCATGCCACCTGACTGTACGTGTCCACCTGCTTCTGCAGCTGACTTGCATTCTGTTGATAGACTCTGAAGCAAGCCCATAAGCATTTATTGATTATTATAATCTGGTACTCTTATAATCCTCACCCATCACAGCCAGAAGTGGACTGGCCATCGCTCAGTCTGGTTCCTTTCTAGGTTTCCCACCTATCGGGGAGTTTTCCTAGTCATTGTTTCTCAACTCTGTTGTTGTGTGTTCTGGGGTACCAAGCTGTGCATCTGTTAAAGTACTTTGTAGAAACTGCTGATGCATGAAGGCCTTTATAGAATGTATTTGGTTGATTGCTTGATTTGATTCAGTTCTGAGTTAAATATACATCCAATAATACATCCCAGATTTAGACTGACAAGAAACAATAGGAACCAGTACATTTACTGTTGTTCATTGTCTTTTGTAAAACTCTCAATTCTTCTTCAACGTTCTCTACATCTAAATGTATTTTCCTCTCCACCTCTTTCTTTCCCCAATCCTCCTGTCTTTGTTTCATTATGCTCTCTCCCCATCACTTTCCTTCCATCTCTCTTGCAACCACTCTCTCCTCTAACCTCTTCCTTTCACTCCATCCCCTTATTCTTCACCCTTATCTCCCACCCTTCTTTAACATCAACTATCCCTCTTTCCTAGATCTATCTCATACTCTCCTCTATCATTTTCTCACATCTATCTGTCCTTGTATAGCCCTGTCATCCATTATCAAAACTCATTCTGGTTTTCTTTGCGTCCCTCTATCTCTTTGACCCTAACAAAGATAAAATTGATGCCTTCTGCAGTTTACAGTACTTGTCTTTTAAGCTGTGTGTTGATGCATCTGCCCCAGTACAGATCTAAATCTCTGGGATCACACTGTCTGGCTGTCTGGAAAATACTTCTTGCCAGTCCTAAATAACACACACACACACACCCCGGTTTCTCTGCTAACTCTCATTAGTACTACACGTAGCCTCTGGCTTGCGGTCATAAAAGCCGTTCGGGCGACCGTGATGATGCCTGCTTGGGGTCCTACTGGGTAAGTAGGGCTTAGCCTGCTGTTAGCCAGTCTGAAACCATATAGACCACAGATCTGGGTCAGAGTGTGCCGATTCAGATGGACATTGGCACACTACTGTCAACACACAAATACTTACACAGTCTCAAACACACATTAACAAGCACAGTTGCACGTTATGTACGTCCACAAACTCACATATACACATTCAGTATACACAGAAACATTAACCCGCATTAACCCCCAACAATGCTAACCATCATATACCAAGGATGTTTATGAAAAACCCAATCAGGGGTGCAGTATATGGGGCATGCCAGCACAAAGCTACCTCTCTCGCGATGGAGCTTCTGTCCATATGCTATTCAACCCTATTAGACACAGTCAAGCGAACTGACCAGCCATAGTGCATGTGTCTTTTACAATCCAGACCCCTGTCTCACACACACACACCTATAATACACTTGCCCACATACAGTGTAACACACACACACACCTATATTACACTGGCGTACATACAGTCTCACACACACCTATATTACACTGGCCCACAGTCTCACACACACCTATATTACAGTGGCCCACATACAGTGTAACAAACACACACCTATATTACACTGGCCCACATACAGTCTCACACACACCTATATTACACTGGCCCACAGTGTCACACACACCTATATTACACTGGCCCACATACAGTGTAACACACACACCTCTATATTACACTGGCCCACATACAGTCTCACACACACCTATATTACACTGGCCCAAATACAGTGTCACACAAACCTATACTACACTGGTCCACAATGTCACACACACCTATGCTACACTGGTCCACAGTGTCACACACACCTATATTACACTGGCCCACATAGAGTGTCTCACACACCTATACTACACTGGTCCACAGTGTCACACACACGCCCCTATATTACTCTGGCACACATAGTGTCTCACACACACACCCCTATATTACTCTGGCACACATAGTGTCTCACACACACACACACACACACACACACACACACACACAGACACACACCCCTATGTTACTCTGGCCCAAATACATTGTCACACACACCCTATAGTACACTGGCCCACATTCATACATTGAACATTGTAATGTCATGGATCACTCATTCTAATGAACACATACACTCACACATTAAAGCTGAAGGAGGTGAATTTCAAAACAGGAAGTATTTCCCTCTCATTCTCCCATAAATCTTGGCTGTCGCTGGTATGACGTCAGATCACTCTTAAAGCCCCACCTGTTATCTGTGCACTTTATTCAGCTCATCTAAAAAAAAACATCCAACCAGGTGAATTGACATACAATTATGTTAATTATATACTCAAATGAATTGAACTAAATGTATCTATTGTAACATAAATATGGAAACGTGAAAATAGCCAGATACTAGTCTAAACATGCCCTGGTAATGTTCTCCGATTACAGTACTGCTAGCTGGGCTAGTAAATAAAGTAAACACAAGTAAACAAAGTAAAACAGCATGTACAGATGGCAGCTCGCCTCTTTATCATTGACCAATTGTTTTTGCCAGGTCATTAGTTATAGCCAATTACTAACAACAGTATGAGGTTATTCTAGGCAGCTATCATTTTTCCTACTGGCAAGCTGACATTATTCAAAGCTGACAGTTGTAGTAGCAAAACTTGCAAATAATGTCTGCTGGATAGATTTACAGTCTGTAACTATAGCCATGTCTGCTTTGTCTGTATAGTTAGCCACATTAACACCAACAGGGCAATTGCTAACAACAATGTGAGGTTAGCTAGGTAGCTAGCGTTTTAGCAAACTTTACTTACTTATTTAACAGAGGAATTGCTGCATCAGCGTAGAAGTTCCATGAATGTTGTTCCATGAGTTCCATAGAGGATAGGCAGCTGCACCAATGTTCACTCCGAGCGGCATCCCCTTGCCTCTCTTTAAGCAGATTTGCTTTCTTTTGATCTTAACCATATTTTCTTAGGTACCATTACATTTGGAACTTCTTAAATTTTTTCACTAGAATTGGCTAACATCTCTCGCTGCTTCATCCACAAAATGAGAGTAGCCACTTCCTTATTTGGTCCAGCCTCAGCTCTTTGATGTTTGATACGTGAAAGCATCCCTTCCTGTGTGCAGGATAACATTTCCTGCTACTGCCAGAGCCGACCACTTTAAGCCTTTGGAGCAGTACATGGTATACAGAGGTTTTTCAGATGCGGGCCTGGAACCATCTGATATGGTAGGAATTCATCCACGATCCAGATTAATAGAATAGCGATGTGTTAATGCAAAAAAGTACGTACTTCAGCTTTAAGGCTAGCTTTGCTGTGTGCCTTTAAGGAAACTGATTACCCCAGCTGTCCAAGTTCATTTCCAGATACGGTCAGCTGTCAATCAGGACAGTTCATGTCACAAAGCAGTCATCACACTTCTGTTTTCATTAATACCTGAATAGGACTCCACTGCATTGTTATCACTTTTCACATAGGACTGAAGCTCTGATATTACCGGTCCCGATGAATCTGATTGTCATTGGACTGATGTTATGAAATGTTATGAAAACAAACACATTCTCTAGATGGGAGTCATTAGTCACTAGATAAAAAAGAATCACGTCCAGGCATCAAGGACTTTATTCCAAAAGTTTTACAAGGGTAAAGTGTACATATTCTCAGCATTTATATGAGGGTATTGGTTTACATATTGGTTTCAGAGATAAGGTGGTGTGCTGTGGATCTTTGGCTGTTCCTTTTTCTTCTTCACTCCTGTCAGACTTTGTCTCTTCCTATCCACAATACCTTTTACAAAAACTTTGCAGCCTATTTTAAGTATTTTTCTTTGAATTGTAACCTGCCAATTCTGTTTTTGAGACTAACTAGTGGTTTTCAACTAGGTTTGCATCTGCTGATGGTAGTGGCTGATACATCCACGCCTACCTTCTCAAGAATATTCCTGATATGTTGGCAGTTATTGTTG
>JACXGJ010007343.1:0-30666 GCA_016801105.1 Esox niger | reverse complement strand
TATGACTGTTGTGGTATGCCTTAACCCATACGCTACGAGGTCCGGTGACGGATGGTTTTCTGTTCTAACTCGTCGTTAATGTCACCCACCTGGTGTCCCAGGTCTAAATATGTCTCTGATCAGGGGTTTGCAGTGAAAAGGTGGAACTGGTTTTGAGGTCCAGTTAGGTGATTGAGAGCTGTAAGTTACATGTCAATTGCCCAAAACCAGTTGTATTCAGTTCCAGTCATGCGGAACCAAAAGGGTTTTTACCTGCTAGTTAATTGCACTCACCTGGTATTTCATATCTGTGTCTGTCTCTGATTAGCAGGTCAGGATGACAGGACTGTTTTGGGTCCCAAAAAGTGGGATTGAATACCACTGTACTAATCTGTGTTATCTGGTTGGATGTGTCTCTGTGCTGTGTTGGTAGTGTTGTACACAGACATGTGTAGCTCTGTTGGTTGAGTTTGTGTGTTTGCTGTTTTTTGTAGTAGGGTTAACAGTGCTGTTTGTGTCTGTGCTATGTTTTGTAGTAGGGTTAACAGTGCTGTTTGTGTCTGTGCTATGTTTTGTAGTAGGGTTAACAGTGCTGTTTGTGTCTGTGCTATGTTTTGTAGTAGGGTTAACAGTGCTGTTTGTGTCTGTGCTATGATTTGTAGTAGGGTTAACAGTGCTGTTTGTGTCTGTGCTATGATTTGTAGTAGGGTTAACAGTGCTGTTTGTGTCTGTGCTGTATTGTGCAGTAGAGTGTTGTTCTTGGTAGATGTGTCTGTGTGTTGTGTGTAGTAGAGTGTTGTTCTTTGTAGTGGTGTCTGTGTGTTGTGTGCAGTAGAGTGTTGTTCTTGGTAGATGTGTCTGTGCGTTGTTTAGTAGAGTGTTGTTCTTTGTAGTGGTGTCTGTGTGTTGTGTGTTAGAAAGGCAGAGTGAAGGAGATGCGGTCTGACTCATGTGTGACTCCAGACAGAGACAGGCAGCGCTGTGAGGCTCTTAACAGCTCCTTTGTCTGGGTGACTGTATGAAAGCCTCTGTCTCCAGAGTGACCCGGTGATTTCTGCCTCTCAACTCCCGTCAGGTCTGACTGCATGCTATTGCCCCCGCCCCTCAGCCTCTTAGTTCTGCTCGTATTCCTCCAACCCACCCCCCCTTCTGGGCTGTTAGAACAGTCGCTTGGCAACGTCTGGAGTGCTACGGCACATTGGAATAATCCATCATAAAGGGCTATCCAGGTCTTTCTGTCTTGTATTCTTTCTCTCTCTATCTAGGTCACGATAAGCAGTTGAAAGTTCAAGGGTTATAGGTTGTGAGTTTCCTGCATGTGTAGCGACTCAGGTTTGTGCTGTGCTGTGCTGTCTCGCCTTCATCCTCACAGGCAGCAAACACGAAGACGGCACTCAGAGTGACTCCGAGAACGGGATCGGCCTGCGATTCGGCAACAGGAGGCTGGCTCTGGAGGAGAGGCTGGGAGCGGCTCACGGAGGTCAGGGGGGTCGCGGGGGGCGAACGCCCGGCAATAGGACCGCGTTCATGATCGAGTTCTACGACGACGACAACCCCCGCAAGCGACGGTCGTACTCCTTCTCCCAGACTGCACCACTGCTCGGAGGCGCGTCCGGCGAGGCACTGTGCCCGACGCCCCCCGCGACCCCTAAAGCCACCCAGGCCGCTGATAACGGAAAGGCTCCTTTATCAGCGGCTCTGATAGCCGGTGCCCCCACGGCGGCCCGCGTGCTGATGAAGCAGAGGTCTGAGGAGCAGAGTATAGGGCGGAGCTCTGTCAGTACGGGCCACCAGACCACTGAGCCCAGCCCCAGCGAGGAGGGCCTGAGGACGCCACACTCCCAGGGGGACAGAGACAAGGAGCAGGAGGATGATCAGAGCGATAAAGGCACCTACACTATCGAGCTGGAGAACCGCAACCCTGAGGAGGAGGAGGCCAGGCGCATGATAGACAAGGTGAGGAGGAAAATGTGTTTTTCTGAATGCCTTCAACCGGATTTGGTTGGATGGAAGAAATATCTTTCCTTGATTAAATAATTCTAGTCATGGTGTTTTTTCATGTCTGCCAGAAATAATATCAACTGAGGTTTCTAGCTTTTGATTTTATATTAATCTGGTCATACAGACTTGGTAATTATTCAAAATGTTTGCCTTGGCTCTTCTAATCAATCCTAGATCAAATGAAGTGCCTCACAACCGTTTAATTGCCATTGTAAAAACTAAAAATTAATTCAGAATTGGATAAGAGCCCAAATGTTTTCATCATCCATCCTCGTTTTCTTCCAAATATACATCTTTATTGACACCAGGGACTAGTTTATGACTATAATACCTTGCTACACAACAGGGTTAGCCTTTAGCTTGTGCTCACAACATACCACATGTTTCAGTTGGAAGTAAATGCTCCATACATTTCTTTCCAGAAGGCTTCTTTAGCTGCCGAGGAAAAACTTGTGCATTCCAGGTTTGTCCCGCTGATTGACCCTTTATGGTTCATTTTTGTAGAGTAGATGTTATTGGCTCCAAACTTTTGAAGCACATCGTCCAGCAGGCCTTCATGTCATAGTGATCCAGTGAGAAAACAACCAGCGTTTGTTAAAGTCACAGCTGGCTACATTCTTTCTCACGGTGAATAAAAACCCTTCTAATATGGTAGTCACAGAAGGAGAGAGAGGATCTACCCGCAGGCAGGTTTCAACATTAAGATTCCTGCTAATAAGATCAGTTTAAACTCTTAATCTTGTAGCCCTGAGAAGAAATGTTTCAAACATTAAACATGATATTTATGGCACAGAGTAAGTGGGGGAAATTGGTTGTCAGTTTTATTTACGGTGTAGATTGAGTCATTTTCACTGAACTGGAAGTAACGGTAATTCCTATTATTAGCCAACACAATTGGCACACAGCTCCCTGGCTTTTTACACGTGTGTCGTTGCTAGTGTTGTTGCCATGGCACTGGCCTTGCGCCAATGTATTACGTGTGATCCAACTTTCCCTCACCTTGTTCTGATATTAGCCGGCTTCATCCCTGGGGCCATCAACAGGAAGTGGTTGTGAAGATTCAGCTAGCTGTTTATTGCTTTTATTCTCAGGTGTTTGGGGTGGAGCAGAACCAGGATCCGTCTGTCTTGGGACCGACTGACCAGGGGGGAGAGGGGAACGAGATTAAGGAGAAGAAGACCACGGAGATGCGACAAACTGCAAAACCAAGCTGCCTAGCCTCCAAGGTGATTATTATAGCCAGGCTCATGGCCCATAACATCAACTCCTTCACAATGATGTGATGCTTGAGAATTGGAACCGATGACAGCTATTGTCATCATTATTATTATGGCTCTGATGTACTTGGATGGATTTAATCTCTTTTTTGACCCTCAAATGGTGTCTCGGGGACCGGACAGCTTCTGAAGACTGTTCAGTATTAATATGACAAAATAAGATGAACTGTTGTTGTAGTCTCAGGGGTGTTTAAAACCAACTTGGAATGAACAAAGATGAGAATTAGTTACCAATTCAGCTATTTCCCCAGATTTGATCTATGGCCTCTTCTCTCCTGTTTGGACAATTCGTCATTGTAATGATGTAATTCTAAATTTGACCTATTTAATCTTTTTGCCTGTGGAGAAGGGTGTCATGTGCTTGCCCTAGCAGAGGATAGGGAAACGGGGATGGGGGAGCTTTGGGGGGGAGGAAGGGTAAATAGAGACCTTTGTTATTCAGGTTTTATTGATTTTCATCATGATGTCCTTTTTTGGTCCTCTGCATGATCATTTATTTATAGAAAAAGTTACTGTGCTGTTCTGTAGAAAAAGTATAGAAATAGTTAGGGGACTTCATGTGCTGTTCTGTATACTGTAAAAAACTAGAATGAAGTAACCAAGGCATGCGCAGATTTCCTCATACCACAGCAAAAGAGGACTGTCTAAAGTGGCCCCTTTATTAACACTAATCTGAGGAGAGTGAGAGCTGTTTTCAGTAGATTACTGTTAAAATAGAATTAGTAGAGTATCTCTGGGTCTGCCAGGGATTCCCCGACTTGACAGCTTCCTTGGAATCCTGAAAGTAGGACACTTCTTTTGCTTTCCCTCCAGGCACGAGGGGAGGAAGGAGACTGTTTATAGGCCACAGTAGTCCACATCTGTTGTATATTAAGATTGTATATTCACTTCTTCACCACTATCACTTCCTTAGCTCATGATCTTCGGAGAGAATAGCATGCAAATGAATACACTTTGGCAATGTTCTTTTTTTCTCAGGTAGTTCTGTATTGTGATGAAACAAACACAAATAATAAGAAAGCTAACATATTTCACATTTCAAAACTTGCAGGTAAAACAGATATCAGTGGATACATGTATGCGATGTATATGATACATTATATTATATCTAATTGGCACTTAGTTTTGCAACCTTTCAGAGACAAACTAACAACTCTGGATTTGCCCATGATCTTTATGTTTGATAGGTTAACTGGCTTGACAGGTTAACTCTAGTCTCTTGCAACAGTTGCTGGGTATTGAAATCTTCTGCTCTGTCAGAGTGTATCTGAAGACCCGGCAGCAGTGGGCAGTGGTAGCTGGGTCTCTCAATGGGCCAGACTAACTTCCAACCACACCAGGACTGACCCAGAAGGCTCCGGTGCTGAGACTCCTGCCTTTGTGCATCAGGAGAGAGGTACAGTACTGTAGGGCTTCTATACTCACCACCCAACAAAAAGGTTAATGTGAATCTGAATCTGTCTTGGGTTTATTTTCTTGACACAGTGGCATTAAATAACAATGGTTGAGTTGAGCGGGGAAAGTATTTATTGAGAATTGTAAGGCTGCTTTACTATTTGGGTTCATTTCTTCCAGAAGCAGACAGCTTTGAGCCAAGCATGTCCATCCGAAGTGCCAGCTCAGCCGCCTCCAGTCTCACAGAGCGTAAACGCAGGACCCTTCCGCAGCTCCCCCTCGAGGACCCCCGGGCCAAGTCGGAAAAGACGCTGTCCGGCCCGGGCTTGCACCGCTCAGAGGTCGGGGAGAAACAGGACACCGAGCCTCAGGAGAAGGAGAGCCAAGCGGAGCATAAAGGAGACGGCAAGAGCCTTGCCTCCAAAGAGGGGGACGCGATGAAGGGTAAACAGAGCCAGGTCAAGTCTTCCTCCAAACCGCCGCTAAGACCAGCGAGCAGCAGCGAGAAGAGGTCCGAGGAGAGGAGACGGCGGGCGGAGGAGCGCATCCAGAACCACGGTAAAGGAGGAGGGGACGCGGGGGAGAAGTCGGGGGGCAAGCCTCTGGTCCGCCAGGGCAGCTTCACCATCGAGAAACCCAGCGGTGTGGTGCCCATTGAGCTGATCCCCCGGATCAAAGGGGGCACAGGCGGACTGGGCCGCGAGCGCAGCGACTCCGTGGGCAGCATGGACACCGCCACCCTGCTGAAGGACACAGAGGCCGTCATGGCCTTCCTGGAGGCTAAGCTGAGGGACGAGAACAAGCTGGACCGGACAAACCGGGCCGGCTCCATCTCACCGGAGTCAGACGTGGACACGGCCAGCACCTACAGCCAGGCCGCGGGGGAGGGAGAGAAGAAGGCCGCCCTCCAGAAACGCCGCTCCCTCAGCAGCCTGCACAAGGAGAAGAGCAACCTGAGCTCCGCCTCGAAGGCCACCGCCGGCACCAACGCCCGCGAGCGCCTGGAGAGGAAGACCAAGACCCGAACCGACCCCAGCCGGCCGGACGCCCGTCACTCGGTCCAGCCCGCCTCCGCGCGTGGACGCCGGCCTTCACAGGACCTGACGGACGATGACCAGACCTCGTCCTTCCCCATCTCTGACGTCCTATCCTCCGACCAGGAAAGTCTGCACAGCCGCTCGTATGGCCGCGGCCACGCGACCTCCGCGGATGACCTCTTACACTCCAAACTGGAGGTCAGGTCTGGCAGCAAGGCCAGCTCCACCAGGTCCAGTAAGACCCTACAGGCTGCCACGGCCTCTTCCCTGGGGAAACAGGCCGTTCTGCCCACGCCGCGGCCCACCAGAGCCTCCCTGCTCCGCCGGGCCCGGCTGGGGGACACGTCTGACACAGACATGCCCGACGCCGACAGGATGTCGGTGGCCTCCGAGGTTTCCACCACCAGTTCCACGTCCAAGCCTCCGTCGGGTCGTAAAGGGCCGTCGCGGCTCGACATGCTGGCCCAGCCCAGGAGGACACGGCTGGGCTCCATCTCGGCCCGTAGCGACTCGGAGTGTACCGTGGGCCGGGGCGGCGCCTCCTCCCCTCGCCTGTCTGCGGAGACGGCCCTCCGCCTGGGCCTTCGCTCCTCCACCCCGACCGACAGCAAGCTGGCTCCTCGCATGAGGGCCAACAGTGTGTCCAAGCTAACTGAGGCCAAGTCCAGAATCAGCCCCTCCGTCCAAAACACTCCCTCAGGTATGGTCGTGCTCTACACTCTGCGTTTGCTACATTACCAGGAACAACTCCCGCTCTTCCATTCTTTACTGTTGGTCTTTTCCCCAGACTTTTATGTCCAGAAATCCCCCCTCCATCTCCTGCCCTTCACGGACGTAGTGTAGTGTAAAGGTGTCTCGGTCAATGTTTGATCTTTTCCATGTGTGTTCTGATCGGTGTAAATCCCTCGCATTGTCTGTCCTGTCCAGAGAGCTTTCATCCTGATCCTGAGCCTGTAGACGAGGAGCTCATGGGTACAGTACCGTATCGCTGTGTGATCCCGTGTGTTTCTGTGATTCTCCTGTTAATATACAATACATTTGGGGACCTTAAGTCCCGGCTAAAGAAAAAAAACATTTAGCAAAAAAGGCCATTTGTGAAGCTTGAAAAATGCAAGCAGTATAGCAGCTGTGGTGTATTTTAAAGGATGCATTCCTTAACGGTTGACGGCTGAAGGAACACCAAACGCTCAGTGACTGTCGAATAGGGTCTAGATTATGGGTTGGATTGGGTTTGCCCTTTCAATGACTCATTCAGTTTATCGGTTTAGGTTAGGAGATAGAGTTGGCAAAATTGATGTACCATGGTTAGGTTTTTGCCATTAAGATTAGGGTTTACATTGGGTTAGGGTTATAGGACAGAATAGTAAAGCATTGTTTTTCTGGTCCCCTCAAGCATAGTTAAACAAATGTGTGTGTGTGTGTGCTGTGAGGTAATTTGTCTGTGGTTAGTGTGTGCTCCCTCCCCTAATACTGCCGCTTCAACGCTGAGCCTGATGACCTGCTCTACATAATACCTTAATGGAACTGTTTAAACCTGTTAGACTTAGAGATACCCTAAATGACTATGCACACATGTTTCCAATTGGAAAGGAGTGACATTGTTATTGGTTTTGGACAAAAGCTGACCAATCTTATATTCAATCTTAATTGTCAGAAAGATTAGCACTACAAGGATTAAGCCAAGTATTACTGAACCAGTCCAGCCTCATTGCTGATGCAAGAAATGAGCAATGTTTAGCTGGGCTCTGTTGTTTTAGAGCCTGCACTCCACCTAGTGGAAATATCTCTATAAGACATTGTTGTAGCTGTAAATTGTGGTGTTGTTAAGTAAAATGATTCTACATTGTCCGACTAAATGTCTAAGTGACCGTATTTAAATAATTATTATTAAAAAAGTTGATGATGTGAATTATGTAAAGCCTGTCATATGACTTATTACATTGTCTGTGTCCTGCATTGTCACTAGATATTGTAGAAACTGATGTGACTGAGCCATAGCACAGCCTTGTGTCAGAGAATGACTTAAGGTTGATAATGCATCCGGTTGTCTTTAAAGCGTTCCTTAGAATAAGCACATCATGGCACACACCAGCCATGACCTTAACTAACTGTAATACATAAACAGCTCCGCCGTTTATCGGGCTTATCCAGAGGACTTCCAGTTATTCATCAAGATAGCTAGGTGGGACAACCACATAATTCACCCAGCAACTAGACCTTACCCAGTGCTAGAAGAAAGCAGGAAAGAGGGGGGAAATATATGATAGAAATCAAACAAACTTCACAGGAAACCGAGGCCTGTAGAGGGGGGGGGTCCAGTGGCCTGGGGTGGTCCAGTGGCCTGGGGTGGTCCAGTGGCCTTGGGTGGTTCAGTGACCTGGGGTGGTCCAATGGCCTAGGATGGTCTAGTTGCCTGGGATGGTCTTGTTGCCTGGGATGGTCTAGTTGCCTGGGGTGGGGTGGTCCATTGGCCTGGGCTTCTTCCTCCGGTCCACGTTTCACTGTGGTGTTGGTTTCCATCTGGCCCACTGCTCTTGAAGCCTTTTACTTTCTGTAACACTTTCGTGTCGAATAAAGCTAAAAAAGCCTAAAAAAGAAACAACTAAAACCAAAAAGATGTACGAAAGGAAACTAGTGCTAGGAAAGGACTAGGACATGTATTTCACTAGTCCTAGTGAAATACACAAACCAGGAAGATGCATGACTAGACCAGGCTGCTATGGCAATATAATAGGGACTAGCATCACATAAAGGGAAGGAAGTACCTTCACTAGTTGTATTAAAACAAAACACATTATCATTGGCCAGGCTTTAGGCTGACTTGTCTCAGATTAATCAAAATCAGAATGAGCAATCTGCTTGGCTTGCTTTTAGAATCGAATGCCTAAGACCAGATGAGCGTCCATATTATAAAACACATGTAATATCTCCTGGTATTAACTACGCCTCCCTGGCCTCAGCCTCAAACAGGTGGAGACGACTGCCCCCGGAGTATGGATCGACCTCAGAGGAGGAGTTCAGCTCTAACAGGAACTCCCCCAAACACGGACGCCCCCTGCGCTCCAACCCAGTCCTGAGGGGTTCCAGACTCGGGGGCTCCACCTCCAGCTTGAACTCTGTCCAGGTGGGCCCCGGGGGGGTGATCCTCAAGCACCGTATGAGGGAGCAGGAGGAGTACATCAAGGACTGGACCGCTCACAGCGAGGAGATCGCCAGGTACTCATCTTATCCAATGCGCACATAGACACATAAGAAATTTACAAATATATCCTGTACACCAGAACTGTTCTACTTTCACATCACACATTATTTGAATCCACCAATAAGCCGAGTTCAGCTTATCTGTAATAAGATGCTCAGTACATAGGTTTGGGTTTTGGCTATTAAAAACTATCAGTTTGTTACTCCACTACAACAGAGCTGTTTCTGAATGCTGTAGTAAATAGTTTCAGACTCATGTATGGCGATCATGATGTCTCAGATACAAAGCTCATGTGTTCGTATTCATGGGCGGACTAGTTCCTTATCAGTAACTGTCTCTGCCCTCTGGTCTCTGCCCTTTGCTCTCTCTGAAATTCATCACCCTGCATATCAACCAGTTAACGTAGTAATATCAGGGACCCTAGCTTCCGCTGATGTGGCTGAAAGGGAAAATGTTAGAAACGGCATCTGTAACGATCATACCGCCATCTAGTGGCCAACATAGTTTGATGTGCTCATTGCATTGTGTCTGTTTGTGTGTAGTGATTCATAGACGTGCCGTTTGCCATCCTGTTTCAGCAGCCCGTCTGATGTGTCATAGGTTATTCCCCTGTGTGCGTAGGATCAGCCAAGACCTGGCGAAGGACTTGGCCATCCTTGCCCGGGAGATCCACGACGTGGCGGGAGAGATCGACTCGGTCAGCTCCTCCGGCACGGCCCCGAGCACCACGGTCAGCACCGCCGCCACCACGCCCGGCTCCGCCATCGACACCCGCGAAGAGGTAGGCGGCACGCCGGATGTCACTCGGAAGGTGCTTGACTTTTACTGGGTGTTTCCCCGCCCTCGTTTTACTATGGCGTGCTCTGCTTCGGCATGACTTTTCTCTGGCCTCACGCGGCCGTAGGAGGTCCAGACTGGCTTTTGACATTGTGCTTTCCTCATTCCTCTGTCGCTTTTTAAGTGTACTGGCTTTATACAAATCTGAAATGACTCAAGGGTGTGTTTCCGTTATCTTCAAGGGGCTTTTCCTTTGCTTTTTTTCATTCCACATTCATAATTATCTAACTTATCTTGCTGTCTGTAGTGTGGCTGCACTGTACGTTCACATATTGAGACACCAGAAGTCATACAGCAGCCTTGTTCAACCAACCCTGCTTGGTCTCCTCTGCCTCTTCATAGCTGGTGGACCGCGTGTTCGACGAGAGCCTCAACTTCAGGAAGATCCCTCCTGTTGTGCAGACCAAAGCCCCCGAGATAAACGGACGTGCTGTTGAGCTCCGCCCCCGTGCCCCAGACAACTTGGACTCACACTCCGCCCTCCGCAGGCGCACGTGGAACAGGGACGAGGGCGTGTTGGACAGCCTTTTGCTCACCTCTGTCTCTCAGCTGTCCGCCAAAATCCGACAGTCTGTTGACAAAACTGCAGGAAAAATCCGGTAACAATCAGCTCTTGATACGTGTACATACATCTGACATTCACATGGAAATGTTTAGCTGAGTAAGTCTTCTTGTTTCCAGAATATTGTTCAAAGATAAGGACAGGAACTGGGAGGAAATTGAAAGCAAACTTCGATCTGAAAGCGACATACCACTTCTCAAAACGTCCAACAAAGTAAGAGAAATCCAGTTCAATGCAGAGATTTGTTTTAATATATATATATATATATATATATATATATATATATGTATATATAGTATGTATAAATATCTACTGTACATATGTTTGTCATAAGGATGCAACCTTTTCAATGTCTGTCATGTGACTCCTCTGGAACAGGAGATCTCTTCTATCCTGTTGGAACTCAAGAGAGTGGAGAAGCAGCTACAGGGTAAGATGGCGTGACAGCTCAATGCTAAGAGGACTGCGGGGGCAGAGATCAATAGATTCAGACTTACATACACTCAGCTCAGTTTAACTACAGTTGTGCTCAAAGGTTTGCGTACCCTAGGAGGATTGGTAATATATGTAAAATGTTTTAAGAAAACATGAGTGAGCAGGCAAAACACGTGTCTTTTTTTTCTTATGGGATTCACATTCAACTGTAGGTCATAACAGAATGGCACAATCATAAAACAAAACATGACAACGTAGAAAAAAATGAACTGATCCCTGTTCAGAAGTTTGCATACCCTTAGATCTTAATTTTGTGTATTGCCCTCTTTAGCATCAATGACAGCGTGCAGTCTTTTGTAATAGTTGTCTATGAGGCTCCCAAATACTTGCAGGTGGTATAGCTGCCCATTCGTCATGGCAAAATGCCTCCAGGCCATGCAAAGTCTTTGGTCGTCTTGCATGAACCGCACATTTGAGGTCTCCCCAGAGTGGCTCGATGATATTTATGTCAGGAGACTGTCATGGCCAGTCCAGAACATTCACCTTTTTCTACTGTAACCACTGGAGGGCCAACTTGGCCTTGTGTTTAGGGTCATTGTCATGCTGGAAAGTACAAGAGCGTCCCATGCACAGCTTTTGTGCATAAGAATTCAAAGTGACTGTCAGTATTTTTTGAAAACATGCTGCATTCATCTTGCTATTAATTTTCACAAGATTCCCTGTGCCTTTAGAGCTCACACATACCTATAACATCAGTAAGCCACCACCATGCTTTACCGTGGGGATGGTATTCTGTTCACTAAAGGCCTTGTTGACCCCTCTCCATACGTAGCGCTTGTGGTTGTGACCATAAAACTCTATTTTGGTTTCGTCACTCCAAATTACAGTGTGCCAGAGGCTGTGAGGCGTGTAAAGGTGTTGTCTGGCCTATTGTAACCTGGCATTTTTGTAGCATTGGCGCAGTAAAGGCTTCTTGCAGATAATTTTTGTTCAAGTATTGTCGTATTGTGCACCTTGAAACAACCACACCGTCTTTTTCCAGACCAGCCTGTATTTCCCCTGATGTACCTGTGTGTTTTTCTTCGTATCCCAAACAATTCTTCTGGCAGTTTTAGCAGAAATCTTTCTCAGTTAACCTGACCTTGGCTTGGTATCAAGAGATCCCTGAAATTTCCACTTCTTAATAAGTGATTGTACAGTACTGACTGGTATTTTGAAGACTTTGGATATCTTTTTAAAGTTCCATTACCTTGTTACACAGATCTTTTAACAGTTCTTTTCTGCTCCCCATTGCTCAGCATCCACATGAGAGATAAGCAACTCGTTGACTATTTATACACAGACACAAATTGCAATTTAAAAAGCCCCAGGTGTGGGAAATTCACCTATAATTGCCAATTTCACCTGTGTTTATCATCTTGTGTGTCTGTAACAAGGCCAAACATTCAAGGGTATGTAAACTTTTGATCAATTTGTTTTTTTTCTGTTATCGTTATGATTTTAAAAGAAGCCGAACCACTATGTGATAATAAATGGCTTCATATGATATTAAATAGCTTCACTATCCTTAAATAAAAGATTTAAAAAAGATTTTGTATGCTCAGTCATATTTTCAAAATCAATGCCAAAGTTTCTGCCAGGGTATGCAAACTTATGAGCACATCTGTACATAGATACTTGCTTATCATTAGAATGACCTCAGGGATAGACCCTGGAACAGTTTGTGGAGGATGTTTCGGTTTCCCTTATTGTTCATTCTGTATATAAACGCTATACACAGTTCTATGAGAATCTGTATTTCTCATGTTTATGCTGACAAAGGTTTAGGTGTGATGAAGATCCAATTTGGACTGAAACGTTCTCTGTTTTAGTTTGTTCCAATAAATTAACCATGGGTTATGGGAATTCTTCTCAGCTTAACTTTACTTTATAAATAAAGGTGAACATAATTGAATGAAATACATTCTTATCAGTTTAAAGCATTCCCCTGTACTTCTCATACAGTGATAAATGTCATGGTGGATCCTGACGGCACTCTGGAGGCCCTGAGCAGCCTTGGCCTGACCAGCCCTGTTACATCCAAGCCTACTCCTGGTTCCCAGGGGCCAAAGGAAGCCCTTCCAGGCCCAGCACCTTCAGCCAGGGGCCACACCATCCCCTCTGCCCCCACCGAGGGCCCTGTTTCTGGGTCAACCAGAGACGTGGGAGGCCTGCATTTCTACCGCATCCACCCCAGTGGAGAAGAGAGTGCCATCGCCCAGAAGTGAGGAGATTCTGAATATTTCTAATGAAGTTGACCTGTATATAGTGTCTGCCCTGCTCAACAAGCATTAGACTACTGTACGTGTCACAACTACATTAAGCCTCTCCTGTCTTTGGCATTAAGACTCTCCTGTCTTTGTTCATGACAGTGGGCTTGATCTATACCACTAAGAACTAAACATACATACCATATGTACCACATGCGTGATAAAATTACATTATGAGTTGGTCGTCATCCTTCTCCATGAAGACTGGTCACAGACACTCTATGTGGGAAAGACAACTTCATACTCTTCGTTGAGGCTCCAGCCGAACAGTTTCCTTTGTATGTGTGTCACAGCAAGTGACACTGACATTTGATATCAAAATCAACTACATAGAGCATTTTCATTCTGAAAGCATCTTTGTGTCATTGACATTAATCGGACTAATTGAGTAATAGTGGTAAATTTTTAACAAAAAGTTGCTGCCAGGAAACCAAGGTTATTTTCTGCAGTACTTCAAATGAAACTCACCAAAGCTTACAGTACGGATTACATTTTATTGTGAGCCAAGTTTTTTGAAGTTTAACGTGAAGCAGACTCAACTGTTACTTATTGTATTTTCAATGGCAACGTATCTGTTTTGCTGATAATCTTTTTTCTGCATATATTTCTCTAAAATACTGTATGTAAACTTAATGAGCAACTAGACTGAGAATCAAATCCATTGTTATGGGTTAGGGTATTCACATTAAAAACATTTTGATACTTTTTTTTAAAGACAATGTAACCATGTTACAGTACAATACTGCTTGTTTGTAGCTTCGGCCTGGTATTTGACCCAAATCTTATTTCATATTAATTGTATTACTTGATAATTTCCTGTTCACAACTGTGTGGTATCTTTGTAAACTGGAAGTGAAAGCAAATAGCTGACCATGGCAAGATCATTTTCAGCTTGGGCTGTGCTAAAACGGACCTGTGTACTTTAGCACCTCATACAGTACCATGCTATTTTGTCTGTAGTCCTTGTCAGTTTTCAAATAAGTACATCCTGAATTGGCCTTGCATGGGAAAAGCTGATGGGTCTTCGACCCAAAATAGCTGTGGTGTGTTTAGTGTTTATTTACACTAAGGACTTAATATTGGATACTTAAAAATTGTATGAGACAGCATTACCGCATAAAGCTTACTTTCACAGCATAACTACCTGTAAACAGTGTCATCTTTATATGTATAAAGCAGGATCCAAGTCAGTGGAATTCTGCAGCAAGCCTTCAACCAATATTGAATTGCTCACTATTACCATAAGGGAGGATGTTTCCATATACTCATACAATGTGTCTAGAACTAGACCTCCCCATTGAGTTTGCTGCTTCTTTGTAGTTCCTTTTTGGAAAGGGTTAGCCTGACCATTTTCCGAGCTGTTTAATGTAAAGTTATGTGTCGTGGTATAATATGAAGTCAAGATAGTGCAACAATATGTAGGGAATTAAGCAATAGGGATGTTAGGTACATGATGACATTCTCTCCAGTGTTCTGCTTTATTTTCAGACTTTTGATGTCACCAAGTGCCCAGTTTCAATTGTAGAATATCCTTTTTTTAGGATGAGGGATCACCCAGTAGTGGGCTGAACTTGTATAATTTTGCACATACTGCAAGTGTGAGAAAACTATGAAACGTGTCAAAGGCTCTTCAAGTGTCACCATATGTGGTTTTAAGATAAAGAATAATAAAACCAAATACCTAAAATTAACAGCTGATATAAGAATGAGATGCCTTGCTTCTGTCTGTAGCTATACTCTGTACACTTGTTGAAACATAATCTTCATGTTTGTCAGTATATTGCATAAAAAAGGCAGTGATGGGAATCAGAAGTGCTCGGTACAACTTTTTTTATTTTGAGTTTACACATCGGTTATCAGTGTTTTACTTTTGTCCCATGTTTTGTATAAACCACCATTTTATTTATTTATTTCAATGTATTTTATTGTTGCAATTCTTTTTTTTATTTACATACATTACTTATTTTAAATAAAATAAATTCTTGATTCTTACATCACAAACACTTCTTTCAGTTGTTGAAACAAAAACAAATTATTTGAGTATATACTTGTCACACACCTAGCACACACATTTAAAAACAATATGCAATCTCTCCTGGTATATATAAAATGTTTTGCACAACTAGTTTAATATATTTTCATTGTTTTACACATATGGGGATTTCCTGTAAAAGTAATTTGAAGACGTGCAATTTTTAAAGCTTTTTTAAAAGCTTGCTAGGAAAGCAGTCAAACAACCAGGAGAGGATTAGGTCAAGGTCTTTAAAAGCAACGTCTGGGAATGCACTATTCCAAGAAAAATTGAAATTGTACTACAGCATGTAGAAATAATGTAATTTGCCTAAGGATTTAGTGTCAATAGGAAGTCTACACTTTTTTCCCCACATTTTGTGCCTGGAGTCATGCATTGAATTCTTTGTGGACATGTATCAACACACTGTACTCCACACTTCTAGGGAACATTTGTTTTATTTTTTATAAAATGAAATTGTTTATTGGAAACAGTCTGATATGACATAATTCAGTAAGTATCCACCTAATTACAGCTGTCTGTTGGGATAGGGGCCTCTACCAACATTTCACACACACATATACTATATGTACATGTATACACCAATCAGCAGGGTGTATTATCCTGCTGAAAGAGGCCAATGCAGTCAGGCAATACTGTTGCCATAAAAAGGTGCACATGGTCTGCAACAATGCTTAGGTAGGTGGTACGTGTCAAAGTAACATCCACATTAATGGCAGGACCCAATGTTTCCCAGCAGAACATTGCCCAAAGCATCACACAGCCTCTGCTGGCTTGCCTCCTTCCCATAATGCATCCAGTTGCCATGTGTAATCCAGGTAAGCAATGCATAGACACCTGGCCATACACGTGATGTGAAAGAAAACAGTAGTCATCAGACCAGGCCACCATCTTCAATTGCATCAGTGAGCATTGGTCTCCCATCAGCCTAACGCCGGTTCCCAGCTTTTCCTTCCTTGGACCACCTTTGATAGGTACTGACCACTGCAGACCAGGAACACCCCACAAGGGCTGCAGTTTTGGAGATACTCTGACCCAGTTGTCTAGCCATCACAATTTGGCCCTTGTCAAAGTTTTTCAGATCATTATGCCCATTTTTTGAACACATCAACATTGAGGAGAGAATGTTCACTTGCTGCCTAATATATCCTACCCACTGACACTTCACCTGTCAGTGGTCATAATGTTGTGGCTGATCGGGGTATATACATGTGTTTGTATGTTTGCGAACACTGTGGTACTCTGACTCACATGTAACAGGATCAGAACCAGATTTAGGACCTGATTTTCATGATGACCAGTTATCTAATTCCTACTACATTCATACACATCTTTCCATATAAAAATGGTCATAGTGTTTGTGTGAGCAGCCGTTGGATATATGACACTAAAACCATTGCAATTATAAAAATGTGAGTCTTGTTCTTTTTCCAGCAGGATTTGCATGATTCAGCTTAGCACAGTTGGAAAACAACAGCTGGCGAGTGCATCAAATCGTGTTAGGGTTTCAAAGCATATTCTGTTTAGCTCAGCCAGTGGTGTATAAACATATTTTATTAAATTGTAATGACCAGTCCAGAATAATCTACATCAATGAAACCGAGATGAGCTGGCTGAGCAAAAGCACAACATTTTGTTTCTCTTTATTTTTTAATCACAGATACACCTTGACTGAATGACTGCAGTAAAATGGCATTAAGAGAATCCTTCAGTATTAACAGCATTTGTAGTCAACTTGTTTAAAAATATATTTTTTATTTATTTAAGATAAATAAGAACGGGATCGATACAGGAAGTTTGTGAAATAACAAACAAATAAAAAGCTAATAATCACAGCCAAAAAACTGGGGGAAAAGGAAAAGGAATGCCACCAAGCAACCGCTCAAATAGTAAATGTATTTAACAAAGACTGAGTAGTGTAGTACATGAAAAAAATAGTGTTGAAGTGATTAAAAATTGTTTTTAAAATGTATGGTGTCCTTGTTTTCAGTACTTTGTAGTTAACTTGCAGAGGATGGAGAATACATTGGAACGAATATCATTCCTTCATACTAAGTCTTTGTGATTACTTATGGACTGTCTAATGGACTGCCCTCTAAATTTCAAACGTGTTTTTATGTGGCTGAAATCTGGAGATGGATAAGGCCTTTGCAAAATGAACTAGTTCTTTGTAAATTTTTTCATGCTTGCTTGGGGTCAAAAGACTTGCAGTAAGATCCATTTGTGGACTGGTTTTAGCCTCCTGGCCAAACTATACTGGTTCTGAGTGAAGTTTATTATAATATTGACCTTAATGAGGGCCCCAGGACCAATATAAGCCCCATGACATCCAAGATCTACCACCATTTTGCGAAGTAGATATGTTCAGTAATGTGTACGGCCAAAAAGCTCTATTTTAATATCATTGCTAAACAGCACTACAGCACTGATACCTGGATCTGAATTGGATTTTGGGTTGGGGTTGGTTTGGCGTTAAAATGAGAAATGAGAGGCCTGAGATTGAAGAAATTCCTGTGAGGTATAAAGCTAGTCTAATCAAAGTATATTTGTTTCTATACTAAAGTACTAAGCCTATTGACTACTGTCTTGGCTAATATATTTTCACTTGTGGTGATAAGAGAAATAATTGTATATAAGACAACTGCTTCTGGATTTAGGGTTGTCACTAACAAAATAAATAACGGTTCAATAGTCAATAGTTATTCACACTCTATCTTTAAATAAAATAAGTGTAATCACCTATCAAGGCTCATCATGGTAGAATCATAATTCTGTCATGGTAGAATCAGAAAGTCTGTCATGGCAGAACCATAAGGCTTATCATGGCAGAATCTGTAGGTTTATCATCCAGCTAATGTTTTAGGACATGAAAGAATGTCATCTCTGCACTGCACACCATCAAATAGGAGGGCACTGTTTCTAGTCAAATGGGTAGGATTCTTTTAACCCTCACAAATCCTTAAAGAGATTTCTGAAAATGTGCAGATTCTTAAAAACAGCGGGAAGATAGCAAGCAAGCAAGCAGGTTCATTTATATAGCACAATTCATACATGAAATCAATTCAATGTGCTTTACAAAGAATAAGAAAAAAATATAAAAATTCAATAGAATAAAAACCAGGGGGACTCTAACCACCATATGTCCCCCTGACCCCAAACACCTCAAAAATAAAAAGGGTGGCAACATCTTAATAAGAAACATAGAATAAGAAAATAAAAATAGAATAAAAACACACAAAAAAACATAACTTGTCCTGGTTAACATTCTAGCAACAGCGTTCTGAATGAGCTGCAGCTGTTTTACAGTCTTTTTGGGGAGTCCAGTTAAGAGGTCATTACAGTAGTCAACCCTAATAGGCATAAGAGCATGGATGAGCTTCTCTTAGTGTTTTTGGGACACAAACAACTTTGATTCTGGCTATATTCTAAAGATGATAGAAGGCTGTTTTTGGTGACTACTTTGTTGTTACTGGTGAATGTGAGATCTGAACAACAAGATCATGCACTTAGGCCATTGTAATAACCTCAGCCAAGACATTTCTACTTATCACTGAACATCACCACTTGAAAAAATGTCATGAACTCAGAATTAATATTTGCAGCAAGATGAGTTAGGTGGAAATTGTAGTTTATGTTGTCCTGTATTGGTGTGTAGAATTAGCTTTATCAGTTTGTTTTGTGACGTCAGATTGTAGGTGTTCGTAAAAAAAATGCCACAGTAATTAATGCATTAAAATATAGCTAATAATGTTAGCTATATTATATACAATACCATTTTCATTTGCATAGATGTATATAATATATGTAGTTTTTTAAGCGGAGGAAACATGAAAAAACACAGCATTAATAATGCTCATCCTGTTTATCTTTGACATTGAAGTACGAAAACAGACTTTCCCACAAACCTTGTTGGTGAACAAGGGCCAAGTTACATCATCTAACTGCGACGTTGCCCAGCGCAACGTTTACAAAGCCTAGACGGCCGTTTAACTAAAGCGGAGAGGCTAGCGTTAGAAAGACACCAGTCTAAAACCTAATTGGAGCAACTTATTCAAACAAAGTGGTATCAAACTCCAGGTTAACCTCTTGATTTAAATCTATTAAATGCCAAAGATAAGGTAAGATCTCCTAATTTGTTTTCCAAACAATACATGAACGGTACTAGTGTTAGCTAGCTGGCAGCTAGCAACAACAACGCGTATTTTACAAGATACATAATTATCACAATAAACAAATGGCTACATCCTACCGTTTGTCTGGCAGTGACACACTATGGGACTTGGCTTCTGCCGAGGTACAGAAACGGGAAAACCGAGCAGGTGGAGAGGAGGAGGATTGCGGGGAGGATACAACACTGTCACTCAACGAGAGAACCGTATTCTTCATTGGAAATAAAGCAGGGGTAACCATACGTTTAGGAAATTGGTGTCTTGAGAAACTAGCCAACAATCAATGTTTTCTACATTAGTTAAGTTCCGATGAGTTACTGAGTGTGCTTGTTTTTGTTGCGCCAGCATAACAATACACAATTTACCCATCTTAGGGTAAAACTACAATTTTGCTCCGGTGCCTGGACAGGTACGTTTTTGTCGGACCACTTATCTGTTTTTAAAGTAAGATATAAACATTAATGACTGGCATAATCTCAACCTTTTGTTCTCATTTAGGGATGAGCCTTCTAAACCAACTTTAGCGTTGGAGTACACCTTTGGCAGGCGGGCACGAGGACATAACACAGTATGACCCATTCTACACTTCATCTGTAAACTGTTCTGGAGAGCTGACAGTGTGGGAATGTCTACTTGTCCTATTTTCTTGTCCATCAGCCTAAAGACATTGCTCATTTGTGGGAGCTGGGAGGAGGGACCTCGCTATCTGACCTGGTTCAAATCCCCATCACTGCTCAGAATGTCAGGTCAGTCCCAGTTTCACCAACTAATGGCTTGTTCATCACGTGCCCACTTCTGTATAGCCACTCTGTAGAGATATTGTGCCGGACTATGTCAGGTCTGTGTATTGTCTCAGATCTCTGTCAGTGGTTCTGGTCCTGGACCTGTCCAAGCCCAATGCCCTGTGGGGAACCATGGAGAGGCTGTTGCAGGCAGCAAGGACCCAGGTGGAGAAAGTCCTCTCCCAGTCACAAAGGACGGTAGAGACCAAAGTTCGGTCCAAGCAGCAGACCCAGAACCGGACGCTAAGGGTCCTTCCTAAAGACTTTCCAGTAAGACCACAGTTTATTGGGTGATTTTGATTAGTGGTATTTTTAACAGGAACTCATTGCTTTGTCAAACTTAACATCAAAGCTCCAACGCATCTACACTACAGTATAGTACACACTGACACTCCAATCCCAGAAATCAGTTTTCAGCCAACTACACAAACAAAATAACATACGTGTCATGACCAGTGTATAACATACTTCCTATACATAGCTCTTTTTGCACAGAACTCCAAAGTAGAGTGTTATAGAGTAACATTTCTTTTACTTAGAAATTTCTGCAAAATATTGCAACATTATACGAGTTGCGTTTATTGGGACTCAGCCAGACAACCTGAATGAATTGCATGCAAAACACTGCCATCTGCTGGTTAATGGTGGAGCACAGAGACCATCCGCATTATTCTCTCAGAAAGGAGCGTTTCCTATGTAAGATACTAACTCAGAGTCCCTCGACAGGACAGAGAGCTAATAGACCCCTTTCCTGTTCCACTGCTGATTATTGGCAGCAAGTATGATATCTTTCAGGTGAGAAATGTTTTATACTCTGACATTTAACAAGATATTTTGTTGTTTTTATTTGTGTTTACAATGGGGGCAATTTCTTTTGATTTCTTATTGTATAAAAAAGCGAGCAATTTGACAGATGAATGTATCTTCTTTGTAGGACTTTGACTCTGAGAAGCGGAAAGTGATCTGCAAGACTCTTCGGTTTATCGCTCATTACTACGCATCTTCTCTGATTGTAAGATATGTCTACCTAATATTAATCAGAATTAAAGTTGCCTGCGTGTGTATCCATTCCTTCATTTCATGAAATGCTGTACCAAACAGTGAGAGTGCCATGAGTATATCAGTACAGTTTTAATATGCTATATGCTGCCTTTTATTTTTAGTGCTTTCTTAAAGCTTTTTTCACCTACCTATTCTCTCTGCCTCCACATCTGTCCGTTCTTCTGTCTATAGTTCACAAGCAGTAAGTTTGAGAGCTCGATGTCCAAAACTAAAAGCTTATTCACACAACTAGCATTCGGAACAGAGAAGGGGTAAGAGTCTGTCCACCTGTATTTTTCCATTTTTCATTTGAGAACACAATATGTCATCACTGTATAATGACCTACCACTTCCATTCAATGTAACACATTTTCCTTGTATACTGAAGGAAGTCCATGTCCTCTGACCTCAGTAAGCCTCTTGTCATTCCTGCTGGGATGGACTCTCTAAGCCAGATTGGTGAGCTGTGTGTTGTCTAGCATCCCCTTGTGGTCACATTTAGTACTAAAACTATTAAAATCCAGAGGTTGTACACCGTAGGCATTGGCTTAGAATGTTACACCACCTAAATGTTATTCTAACACAAACTCCTCAATCTCTCTCAACATTCCAGGTCCTCCTCAAACCATGGATGTCGACATTGGGACTCTCCATGCCAAGAACCCTCTTGATCTGTGGAAGAAAGTATTTGAAGCCGTCTTCCCTTCTGAGGTAATTCCCGCACAGTTCGGACACACGCTTGTGTCATTTATACAAGCGACCACGTTAATGGGCAGCTTGTGTGTACCCTAACCCAATAATGGTTTTCCTCCAGAGCACCAGTGAGCACAACGTAGAGCCCAAGGATCCAGCCAAGGACCCCCAGTACACTGAGCCCCAGATCGACTCCATGAGGGCCCAGAAAGACATGGTATGAATTTGTTAGGTCTGTTTTGTTAGGGTTAGAAACACATAGATCATTAGCGCATAGAATACAGAACCAGATTAGGTCCATGTACAACAGATGGTGAAGATTTTTTTCTTCTACTCAAGCCTGTCCATTTTTATATGTGTCTCCTAACCACTGTTACACTACGTACATTGCTGTTGTACCATAGTGACCCCTGCGTAATCGTCTGATTGATGCACTTTGAATTTCTGCCACTGTGGCATTTTACCTAAAGTAACCTCTAGTTTGTTTCTGGCTATGGCTTGGAGTCAAGTCTGTCAACATCATGTTGGATTTATTGTACCTGACTTTATATAGTCCCCAGGCAGTCTTCCCATTGAACAGGGATCATCTGATGAGTGGAGTCAGCCAATAGGAGTTGAGAGACTAGAGTACTGACCCCTGCATTGACACATAACTAGATAGTCTAAGAATCTGGAGAGAGCCATTGGCTGCAATTCGGTTCAGATATACCCTTGATAAGTGTTTTTATTATGAGGATAGAATTCAGTTCTGGGTCTCACTGAGTTTATATGTCTTTATGCAGCACTATAGATTGGCTCTTTTTAGTATTCACACACAGCTTGTGTCAACTTCAATGACTGTGATCAAATGGAGACTTAGCACAGCATCCAGATAGCATTAGATTTTACAAGATCACATTGGTTGACAGTCACCTTGCATGGAGTCTTTAATGGTTTACTTTGTTTTATTTTACAATCTACTGTATATGACAATGTTAAAACAATGTAAGATGTGTCCAAAATATTTGTGATACTATTTTCCCATTTGTCTTGTTCAAAGGAGCTGGAACAGTACAAGAGGGAGGTGTCCAAGTCTTGGAAAGGCCTGGAACTGGAAAGTTAATGGACACATCATCTCACTTTAGTAATCAAAATGGAATGTTCTGAAGCTTAGACAGACCTTATATTGTATCAGCCATGCCAGATACCTGTACAGTCATGTCCAGACATAATACTATAGAACTGACTATTTCAATAATCAAATTGTATTTTTACCAATAACCCGGGTTTTAGATTCATACAAAGACTTTTACACAAACACACACACACACACACACACACACACAAACACACACAACTGTGGTATCTTAAGTGTATCTTGAGTGTCTAATCACTGAAATATAGGCTATTCTGAATAATAAATTACTTGACTTTTTAAAAACAAGTACAACTATTTCTTTATGGTGATTCTATTCCATCGCACCAAACTTGCATGTCACTTTCTACAAGTGTAGAAAACACATTAGATGTCATTCTAATAGTAGACAATACCTTATTTCTAAAGAACATTATAGCAGCATGACATATTTACACTGGGTCAAAGAATGAATGACTAGATTCCTTTACTGCCGTTACATACGTCACCCTAATCACTTGCTTAGCTTATGATGCTCTAATCCAGGGCTGGTTCTAGGAATAAGCGACATAAGTGGTCCCAACCGCTAGGGAAGAGGGCCCCAAATCACAATTTGCTTATTGCCTCCAAAAGTCTAGAGCCGGTCCAGCATTCAAAACAGCAGAAACATCCATGGTAATGGTAAATGCCATGGTAAATCTATGGAATGCGCTGGCGTATTTAGTATGTTGTTCTTAGCATTAAACTGGTGACCTCCCGCATCCTTTTCGGTTTCATCCCAATACTGCCCGGGTCCGTTTCAGTACTGGACGAGGCGGTCTCTGATCTTGTAGCTGACGATTCCCAGCAGCACCAAGGCAGGCAGGAAGGAGTAGAGCAGGAGGAAGTCCAGTGTGTAGCGCTCCAGGGCCCCCGGGTATCCCTGGTCTATGATGTTGTCTCCGTCCGTCATCAGGCAGGCACCCGGCCGAGGTGGACCTCCTGTACCTGTATGGGTCAGAGACAATCAACCCTCGACTCACCGCCACAATCAGGTGCTAGACAGCACGGAACCCTGGGGTCACTCTCTTTAGCTGTTAAGTGTGTGTTAACTGGAGGAAAGGTGGCGCTTCTCACTGCAAGTGAAATTGAGGCCGTGGAACTCGGTGACGATGAGCAGCTCACAGCCGTACTTCTGGAACGTGAGGTAGCTGAGCCACTGGAACACAACAGGCATCTGCTGGTTACTCCTGAGGAGGTAGAGGACCATCAGTTCGCTATAGTCCTTAGTACACAGTGTCCCGAGACAATTCCACAACGGAAACAGACGAGCAGGTCCGACCTGAGGAACCCGGAGCCGACCAGGATGCCGGCCACGTTGAGCAGGGCCACTCCTGTGTTGACCATGTTGGGGTCCTGCACCACTCCCATCAGCACCAGGGTCAGTAGCTCCCCGACCATGTGCGGCACCAGAATCACCGCCGAGAAACAGAGGAACCGCCACCACTCCGGGTTCATACCCACCACCCTGAAGGAGAGGGAGACTGTCAGGCTTTCGGGGGGATGGACCAGAGCGGTCGACCCATCCCCCCCCCACACGGTGATCAAACACCCACCAGTAGAGGAAGGAGCTGAATATGAACACGCTAACAATGCTGAATGGGATGATGTGGATGATGTAGGCCAAGAACATTTGCCACTTCTGGTACAAGCCATCCTTACTCTCCTGATCCGCTATGGCCCTAAGAGCAGGAACTGGAGAGGCCAGAGGAGAAAAGAAACAGAAATAGTTTTCTTCTTTAAAATGTTATTACAGTTTCTTTTGAACAATGTAATAATGTGGGAAATGCGTGACAGAGCATTGAAAGTAACTGTCTGTGGGCTGTGTTTTTCAAGTTCAAGGCCAATAATCACTAAAGATTGCTGCTATCTATGACTGTTTGGGTGTTTATTGATGCTTCGTTCTCTTGAGCACCTTGGCCTGGTCCATAACTCATTCACTATCCTATGTCCTTCGTGAGACATACAGGGACAAAAAAGTTCAGCGAACTGTCTAAGTAGATCTGGAGTAAAGTTTCTGGTCAAGGTTATCGCATCAATTAGGTCCATGTCATTTTATGACCATGATATGTTTTACCAGAGATAATCACAGACAGTTCATGATATGCTTGGTAAGGTTTGACAACAATGGCCATTTTGTTGTTATTTTAATAAAGTTTTCAACATGGTTTCCTGGCAGATGTCAGTGCATTCATAAAGCATTCAGACCCCTTTTTCAACATTTTGTTACGATATAGCCTTATTTTAAAATCGCTTTTTCTCATCAATCTATGCACAATATCCCATAATGACAAATCAAAAACTTTCGGCAATATCAAATTTGCATAAGTATTCAGACCTAACTTTATTAATTTCTCTACATATAATTGATCACATAATTTGGGATGTCTGTAAGTGAACTGAACTGTCCATAGAGCTCAAATTGTGTCAAGGCAAAGATCTGGGAAAGGGTACCAAAACAGTGTACCAAGTTCCTGTGTGGAGATTTGGGAACCACCAGGAGGACAACCATTTCTGCAGCACTCCATCAATCATGCCTTTATGGTAGTGGCCAGACAGAAGCCACTGTTTAGTAAAATGCACATTATTGCATGTTAGGAGACTGCCAAATGGCACAAGATTCTCTTATCTGATGAAATCATGATTGAAGTAAATGCCAAGCATCATAGCTGAAGGAATAAGGCACTTCTCACCATTTGGCCGATTATATTTGTACGGGGAAACTTGGTGGTGGCAGCATAATGCTTTGGGGATGATTTTCAGTGGCAGGGACTGGGAGATGGGAATGAGGAACAGAGCAAAGGACAGACAGATATTGATGAAATGCTCCTGAGACCTCGGGAGCTCAGACTGTGGCAAAGGGTCAACTTCCAGAAGGACAACAAACCCAAGCACACAGCCAAGACAATGCAGGAGTGGCTTCTGGGCAGGTCTGTGAATGTTATTGAGTGGTCCACAGCCCAAACCGGATCAAACACCTGGAGAGACCTGAAAAAAGCATTACAGCAAGATTCCCCATCCAATCTGACAGAGCTTGGGAGGATCTGCAGAGAATGGAAGAAACTCCCCAAATACAGGTGTGCCAGGCTAGATGTGTCATACCTAAGAAGAATCAAGGCTATAGTCGCTGCCAAATGGGCTTTAACAAAGGATTGAGTAAAGCGGTTTGTGTACTTCTGTTTAATTTTTTAACACATTTTTTGCTCAGTCATTATGGGATATTGTGTGTAGGCAGATAAAGAAGAAAAATGAAAATAGTCCATTTTAGGACAAGCCTTACAGGGAACAGGGTGTTTTAGTAGAAACAGACGTGTAGACAACTCACATAGGGCCACAGCGTTCAGCATGCCGGTGTATGGTGACGCCCCCATGGCCTGGTAGATGATTCCTATGCGGTCCTGTATGGCTCCCTTGGTGATGTCATTGTCCAGCCTCATGACAAAGAAGGCCACAAACAGGCCGTAGATAAGGTTCTGGGACAGACGCATCAGGACACCCATTCTGTCCCGCGACAGGTTCCTCACAGTCCTCCTGACGATAAAGAACGGGGGGGTGGGGGGTCAGGCAAGTCTGAGAAGCAGACTGGAGGTAGTTCCATCACGCCACCGCACCTTCTGCTTTATCACTATGTGGACTTCCAGTTGTTAATCGATAGCTGTACGGCAAAATCAGTAGCTGGAGGGGTGAGAGGATTATCGATGCGTTTAGCCAGCCATGTGTGGTGCTCTGACCTGAGAAGCACAGCCAGTTTGGCCAGACCTCCGGGGGACTCTTTGCTCTTGAAAGGGATGCTGGGCTTTTCTGACCGCTGGTGGCTGTGTTCAATCTGTACAAGCATGCTCCGGTAGATCTCAGAGCCCTGATAAGATGAGGCGATGTCGTGCATGCGACTGTATGTGGCGGCCTCTTTTTCACTGCAGCGCGTGTCCACCGACGTCAGATCCACTGTTGGTCCACAGGACAGGTCAGGAGGAAGGATTAACATCCAGGTGTGGTCTAGGCAGGGTACACACTGTGTTTAATAGATACATGACTTTACCAAATGTGTCGAAGGGGTTGCAGTATTCTGGACACTCAAAGCCGCATGTGCTGAAAAAGTCCACCATCTCCCCAGGCTGGCCACAGAACACCAGCTCCCCTTTACTCATGATGGCTATTCTACTGAAAACCTGGGAGACAACATGGATGGATTTACTGACCAACAATATTCACCAAATATAACCGAACCATACAACCGACAGAAATGGCATCAATAGACACGTCTGAATCACGGCCGGGTGAAAACACTCGGCCAGATTCACGTGAAATGAACTCAAAGCAGCTCGATTCGCTTTGCCTCACCCGAAAGAGTTCAGAGCGTGGCTGGTGGATGGTCACTATGACGATGCGGTCACTCTTGGCAAGCTCAGCCAGCAGAACTACAATCTGATTGGCTGTCATGCTGTCGAGGCCCGTGGTTGGCTCGTCCAAGAGGATGACCTCTGTAACAACATCGCATTCAAACTCACACGTCAGGGAATATTAAACACAAAACACAATCTAAATCCGTCCAACTTTTAAAAACAAAGTTGGACTTAAATGGCACAGTACCCCTGGTCCTCTAAGGGATACCTTTTTAAGATAAGTATGTTCTTTTCTGTTAATTTCTCCAATTTACCACAATTAAAAGATTGCCTCTTTATAAAGGATGAGTGGAATTAACAGATGCATTAATTGTGTGATGATTAATTCATTTCCTGGTTGATCGGCGAAGCAGCGGATGGGAACCCTTCATTAATGTGGCCCAGTGTTTGGGGGAAGAGTGGTCCATCTAATCCGAATGAAGCCAAAGACCCCCTCCCCCCGCCGGGGCTCCACAGAGCCTGATAAACTCCACCTGGGACCCCCCACCGGATTCACTCAGCTTAATCCTGAGTGTGTGATAACCCTGCCTTTCATTAGCCTCCTTTAATCTCTCGCTCTTTCCGTCCCTCTGTCCATCCCACTCACTTTCCAGTCTATTCTTAGAAACAGGCCTCACTGGTAAGCACCCAGAAAGTGGTTGAACTTTGTGGGGACTTTTTACGTCAATCAAGGCGACATACTCTTATTTTAACAAACCAGAGTATAGTCCTGGTCACTGAAATGAAGTATTCTTTGTTTTGTAGAACAATATTGTCTGGTTCTTTTTTTGTTGTTGACAGTATGTTATAATAGGCTGGAATGTGCAGGTGTTTCTACAGCTTTTTGGGACTCACTAGGATCTTGCAGCAACTGCATGGCAATGGAGACCCTTCTCCTCTCGCCCCCGGAGATTCCTGGAAAAACACGTCCTCCAATCACACTGTGGGCGACGTGACTTAGATTGAGCTCTGCCATCACTGCCAGCACCTGGTCAGGGGGTCGGAAACATATCAAAGGTGACACCAGAACCACTTGGAATTGATCCAAATATATGGGATTGTGTATCTGTCTTAGGCCAGCCTGATTCCCACCTTCTTGCGCAGGACTTCTTCTGAGTGTCGTCTCAGCGCCATCTGGGCTGTGTAAGTCAGTGTCTCCTCCACTGTCAGGTAACTCAGCAGACTGTCGCTCTACAGACGGAACACAGGAAGTCATGGACAGACAGAATGAGAGAATGTGACAACGTTTAGTACACGCTTCCATCGACTGTGCAACTACTGTGAACTGTGCCTTGATGTGCAGTATGTCAACTGCATAATGTTGACTTCCACTTAGGCTTTTCTGCCCGAAATATTGATTATCTGGACTGCATATTAATGATTAACTGGCAGCAGAGCCCTACCACATTTTGGAACTTCGAGGCTCGCACACAGTGTGTGTGTGTGTGTGTGTGTGTGTGTGTGTGTGTGTGTGTGTGTGTGTGTGTGTGTGTGTGTGTGTGTGTGGGCGTATTAAGGCACGACAATGTATAGTACTCTATCAAACAGTATGTGTTCTGTAGCCCCTTCACTCCCAGAGCAACACTGCCTATAATGGCTTTGGCCTGAACCTTGTGAAATTGGAGTTTAAAAGCAGCCCTCTCCAGCTTCACTTAATTACTGTCAGAGTTAATATCACCACCTCATCCACGGCTTAGGGAGGAAATTTAATGACTGGATTAGTTTATGGTCCCGGTGAGCAGTTAGGATTTTATCTGCAGTAAAAGGAGAGATTATTTCAAAGGACTGGGTTCTACCCTTGGTGATTTAATTTAGCTGTGGATACACATGAACACCCACAAGGAAGATTACTATATGAAGAAGATATCGGTAACTCCAGTTAATTTCACTCCTGCCACTCTGGCTGTCCACCCATCAGCAACTTGGAGTGTCGTTGTGGATGCAGCCTCGGCTTTCCTCAAGCCAGGCATTTCACCCGCTCACTATCACACTGCTCCAAATATCCAAATAGAAAATAGAAAAAAAATCCTTTAAAAATAAATGTGTTGAAACAAACTTTCCAAAATGCATACATTATACTGCACGTTATAGTATTTGGCAACATTTGTATGTTTCAGATTAGTATTCCAAAGTGCACGCCCAATTTTTTTATTACCAAATTGCAGTTTAATTTAATGTCAGCCTGCTTGAACACACACTTCTATACTGTTAGGAAAACCTAAAGACAGGGCAGTGTGACATGCAAGTGAGAGTTTGAGACACAGTTTATGTGTTTCTTCACGTCATCCATGCACGTATGCAGATGAACAGTCCCCTTCAAAAGTATTGGAACGGCAAGGCAAATTCCTTTGTTTTTGTTGTTCACTGAAGACATTTGGGTATGAGACAAGTATGAGACAAGAGTTAAGAATTTCAGCTTTCATTTCCTGGTTTTCACATCTAGATGTGTTAAACAACTCAGGACATACCACCCTTTGTTTGAACCCACCCATTTTTCAAGTGAGCAAAACTATTGGGACATGAGACTGACAGATGTTTCTTGTTGCCCAGGTTTTGCCTTTTAGGTTGATTGTTTAAAGATTAAATAGCTCTGCATGACTAGTCTACGTTTCCATCCTTGGTTTAAACCTATAAAGACTGCATTTCTTGTTAAAGAGGGCTGTCTATGGGAGAAAAGCAAGCCATTGTCAAGCTGAGAAAAGAAGAAAAATCGAACAGAGCCACTGGACAAACTTTGGGCATATCAAGCACAACAATTTGGAATGTCCTGAAAAAGAAAGAAACTACTGGTGTACTGAGCAACAGACGTCAAACAGGTCTGCCAAGGAAAACAACAGTAGTTGATGACACAAATATAATGAGAGCTGTGAAGAAAACCCCCAAAACATCAGTAAGTGACATCACCAACGACCACCACAGTGCAGGGGTGAAGGTATCACAATCCACTGTTCGAAGAAGACTCAGAGAGCAGAAATATAGAGGCCACTCCACAAAATGCAAACCACTCATCAGCAGTAAAAATCTGAAGGCCAAATTGAAATTTGCAAAGAAGTACAGAGATGAGCCATAAAAGTTCTGGAACACAATCTTATGGGCTGATGAGACCAAGATTAATCTCTACCAAAGTGATGGAAATGCCAAAGTTTGGAAAAAGAAAGGAACCACTTATGAGCCGAAGCACACAAGCTCATCTTTGAAACATGGTGGAGGTAATGTCATTGCTTGGGCGTGCATGGCTGCTTCTGGAAAAGGCTTATTAATATTTATTGATGATGTAACTGATGGTGGTAGCAGCAGAGTACAGAAACATTTTGTTTGCCAATTTACGGAGAAATGCATAAAAACTAATTGGGAGGAAGTTTATCATGCAGCAGGAAAAT
>JACXGJ010007342.1:0-30896 GCA_016801105.1 Esox niger | reverse complement strand
CAACCTTCCACCTGTCATCCAGACACTACTCCCTCCCTGAATCCCAACCTTCCACCTGTCATCCAGACACTACTCCCTCCCTGAATCCCAACCTTCCACCTGTCATCCAGACACTACTCCCTCCCTGAATCCCAACCTTCCACCTGTCATCCAGACACTACTCCCTACCTGAATCCCAATTTGGTTCAACACTTTGATGCCCTATGTGATTCTACACTTTGATGCCCTATTCGGTTCAACACTTTGATGCCCTATTCGGTTCAACACTTTGATGCCCTATTTCAGGGGTGTCCAAACTTTTTGCAAAGAGGGCCAAATTTGATAAAGTGAAGATGCCCGTGGGCCAATAGTTTGTTCGGACATTTGTTAACTACAAAAGTTTCATGCAAATACACACTGGTATAAAACAATTTTCATTAAAAAAAATTATCTTTATTTTTCAAATGACAAAATAACCAAATATAAGCCACTCAGGCAGATGTGAACAACTCTAAAAACACAAATTCTGCCTTTCATTCATATCTGGAGAGTCAGATAACATTTAACAAACTGTATGAAATACCTCAAATTTACATGAGTTTAAAAATATCTTTGCCTCATGAACATTTAAAACAGGGGTTATGAGTAATGCAAAGTTGTCTGTTATTATTACATCTTAAAACAAGTGAATTGTGCTCTTGTCATTAACAATATCTTTCAGAAAATAATAGTTTTTGTCACATCTACAGGTTCATAATATCAACAGCAATAACCAAATCTTACTCAATAGTTTAATAAAAATAAGTGCTATAAATCCAAGTGCATAAATGTTTTTTTGGCTTTTCACTGTTGATAGTGACAGATGTTACTGTTCCAAATAATCAATTTCAGATTGATCAAGAAACAGATAACTTGCTGACACTAATGAGAAGGGTGATACTGAGATCTGGATTTCAGTAAAGAGGCCAGGTCTGGTTTGAGGGCAGTGGTTGAAATGCGTAAAATTTCACGCAAGTGGGAGTCACTTAGTCTTGACCTCAATCGGTTCTTGTTTAAGTTCATGACAGAGAATGTCTTCTCACACAAATAAGTGGAGCCGAATAAGCTCAGCATTTTCTTAGCAAATGTTCGCATTTCTGGAAACCTGTCTTTATCCAGCTTGCAGTAAAATTAAACAAGAGAAAGCTGCTGGAGTTTGCCGCGACATTCTTCGTCACACTGCAGCTCAATAAGCTCCAGCTGCAGCTGTGGAGGAGCATCATCAGGGTCCGCGGAGAAGGGAGAACAGAAAAGCAGCATGTCCTTTTCAATAACTGCAAAATCCCGAAAGCGTTTGTTAAATTTGATGTGAGCGTATAGCTGGCTCACCACTGCATCTCGTCCTTGAAGATTAACATTCAGCGCATTCAGATGATTCGTTATGTCAACCAAAAAAGCCAAATCTGCCAGCCATACAAGATCGGACAGTTCTTCCATCGGCTGCCCCTTTTCACTCAAAAACTGTCCAATTTCCTCTCTGAGAGCGAAAAATCGCTGCAGTGCGGACCCCCGACTTAGCCACCTCACATCGTTGTGATATATTACGTCTCCGTATTCAGCCTGGATGTCAATCAAGAACTGCTGAAACTGTCGGTGGTATAGTGCTTTAAAGCGAATAGAATTGATTGCCTTTACCACAGGTTTCATAACATGATCACATTTGAGATGTTTGGCGCAGAGAGCCTGCTGGTGAATTATCCAGTGAAGTTTAATGGCGTTACCTCCTTCGCTGACTTTATTGCAGATCAGTGTGGACAATCCACTTCGCTCACCAGCCATGGCAGGCGCACCATCGGTAATGATCCCAGAAACTTTACTCCATAGTAGTTTCATATCATCAACAGCTTCACAAACAGAAACAAATAAATCCGATCCTCTGGTTTGGCCTTTCATGCGTTGGAGTTCCAGCAGCTCCTCTGTTAAGTTCATGTTGTTGTCAACTCTTAAAAAAATCAGTAGCTGTGCAGTGTCAGATGGATCTGTGCTTTCATCGCAGGCTAATGAGAAATAATCAAAAGCCTCTCCCCTGTCCCCCAGTTGTCTCTGAATATCCGACGATATGTCCTCAACTCTCCGTGCCACAGTGTTACGTGCCAGGCAAACATTCGCAAATTCTTGCTTCTTCTCAGGGCAAATGTTCTTCACCATTTTCATAAATAACACAGTCTTTGATAAATGTACCTTCAGTAAAAGGTTTGCCATTTTTAGCTATTAACATGACCACTTCGTATCTTGCTTTGGTGATATTTTCTTTTGACTCACAGGCCAGCGTGAAGAATCGCTGTTGTGATGCCAGTGCAGCTTGGAGCTGCTTCACTTTTTCAGCACGATCAGTCCCTGTTAGCTTTTCGTATGTGTTAGCATGTTTAGTCTGGTAGTGTATCTTTACGTTGAAATCCTTAAACAAGGAAACCGTCTCTTTACAAATTAGACAAACACAATTGCCTTGATTTTCAGTGAAGAAGTATTGTAATTCCCATCTCTCTTGAAAGCGGCGGCCCTCACTGTCAACTTACCTCGTTTTGTTGCAGTGGCAATGGCAGAAATGAGCTGAGGGGTTCGCGGCACGGATGCAGAGACTGATAGTATTAAAGTGGTGCTGCCACCATTTGGTGAAAGGAGGAATTACAGTTTCAAGTTTTATGATTTATTTATTCTGTTTGACAGTGCCCGCGGGCCGGACTTTGGACATGCCTGCCCTATTTGGTTCGACACTTTGATGCCCTATTTGGTTCAAAACTTTGATGCCCTATTCGTTCTCATTTTCTAAATACTAAAGGTTGATCTGTTCCATATGGTTTGGTATGTTTGGATACTTTGGATTATCATGTGTACTTTCAAATGTTTATTTGTTAAGTGAGGTGTTTGAGAAGCGCGAGAAAAGGCATGCACGCAGAGACCACGATCCGGCAGGGAAGAGACGACTGTGGACTGTAGATATACTGCAGGGGAGGAGGTTAGATGAGGCAGGGGTGTGTGATTGAGGACTGTGAGCAGTTGTGTGTGATTGCGGACTGTGAGCAGGTGTGTGTGATTGCGGACTGTGAGCAGGTGTGTGTGACTGCGGACTGTGAGCAGGTGTGTGTGATTGCGGACTGTGAGCATGTGTGTGTGATTGCGGACTGGGAGCAGGTGTGTGTGATTGCGGATTGGGAACAGGTGTGTGTGATTGCGGATTGGGAACAGGTGTGTGTGATTGCGGATTGGGAACAGGTGTGTGTGATTGCAGATTGGGAACAGGTGTGTGTGATTGCGGATTGGGAACAGGTGTGTGTGGTTGAGGACTGTGAGCAGGTGTGGGGGTGGATGATGAGCCAGAGTGATCATGGCTCAGCAACGCGCAGAGGCGAGGGAGTGACAGATCGGGTGGGGTTTGTAGGGGGCTGGTAGCAGAATGACTGACATCTCATTAACTGAACCTTATAGATGAACATCACAATATAAAGATATGAATGAGTCCATACCTGACACATACAGGAGTGTAAACACCAAGACATGTACTGCTGTTGTCAAGGCCATTGATGAATCTTCTTCCCTGCAGACTTGGAGACAAATAACTCACTGTAGTCATGGATTCACATTGTTATGAATTATGATAAATAAATGAATATACTATTGAAAGGTACTGTATATAATAACAGAATGGTTTTAATTTGATATTTTATGTTCTTCAGACCTTTCAGTGCTGTTAGATTGTCTAACGGTATCCTGAATATACATGTTATTTTACATTACTGTTTGGAAGGGCAGGGTCTCAAACCCACAAACTTCTGCTCAGGGTACTAGCCTCTGCAAGTAGTGTCCTTATGAATTTCATTTTCCCTACAATATAGCACACTACCAAAAGCACAAAATAATAATAAATAAATAATATCCCGTTTGGAGAGGAGGGTAAGGGCCCTGTAAGGTTGCTACATTACTTAACTTACTCAAAATGGAATGTAAACGATGTCAAATGTATTAGCGTATTATTAGATGTGCTTGCTCAAGGCAAAGTACCACTCTACATGTTGTTCCTACTTGTTATTATTCTCATGCTACATGTAGGGGCAAAGATACAAAATCTACAAAGACATACACAAGACAAAAAAGTTAAAGTTGAACTATTGCTGGTTTTTAATCTTTAATGATTCTTGTTCTTGTTGAATACAGTGCAAAGTTCTTGGTACCACGCATGAGTTGTTTATGCCTTTATTATTGTTCACACCTGGAGCTCCCCTCATATGATATTCTATAATAATATGTTGCCATTAAAATTACATGATATTGAGAAAATATAGCAGCAGCCTGAAACTTGTAGTACACAAGACACATCTGACCAACAGTTAAGCGTATGCTGGCTTGCCAAAAAGACTGTAGACTGTAGATTTTTATTTATCTCTGTTGTCATTCAGAATAATTGCCAGTAGATTAAGATCAGAGTCATGAGGAATAATGCTATTTAAATTCCCACAGAAGTGTAAAATATTGTAATGTTTTTTAAAGGATTCACGAATATTTCTTTTTGCAAACCAATTGGAGTATGTTGTCTGTGTCTGTCTGCCTGTCTGCTTGTCTGTGTGTGTGTGTGTGTGTGCGTGTGTGTGCGCGTGTGTCGTTGCCCTGCCCTCTGTCCTGTTAACACAGGACAAATAAACTAATGGAATGCAAACTTTGTTCAGTGGTTTAATGTGCGAGACTACAATTTAGTATCTACGGACTGTTCTGGATGAACTTTTAGGTCCATTTTGTATGACGATACAGTACTTCCACAAGTTTATAGAGTTATCAGGAGTTTGGCTACCTGCTTTACTGAAATAATGACTGAACATGTTTAACGGCCCAACAGTAAACCTCCTGCCATCCAATGTTACTAGCTAGTTATTTTTTATGTCTCCATGAAGATGTGCAGTACTACATTTTCATGGTACTACATAGTATGTTAACCAGGACCAAGAGGACAGAGCACATCACCCCGGTTCTTAAATCTTTGCATTGGCTTCTGGTCAGTTACAGAATAGACGTTAAAGTGGTGCTTCCAGTTTATAAATCTCTGAATGGTTTAGGAACCGAATACATTTCTGATATGTTTGAAGAATATAAACCAATCAGGGATCTTAGATCCATGAACTCAGGTCAGGTAGTAGAGCCCAGAATTCAAACTAAACATGGAGAACATGTGTTAAACAGTTATGCTGTACACAACTGGAATAAACTACCAGAAGATCGCAGACGTTCACCAAATGTGTCCATTTTTAAATCCAGGCTAAAAACACTTCTCATTTCACGTGCCAATGACTGAGCTCTTAAACTGAACCAAACTGAGAGCCTTATTATAGCTTTTATAGCTTCCTATGTTTTTATATTCTATTTCTATGTTTTCTTATTATGCTCTTCTTTATCTTTCTCTTCTTGATTTATTCTGTTATTAAATGTATATGTTGCTATCTTTTTTCAATTGTAATGCAAGTTCTGATGCTATCAGAGGAATAACCTCTGTGTAAATGTAACAATCTGCTGATGATGGATCTGACTATATTGATTCTATTGCATTATTTCTATTTTCTATTTTTCATGATGATGGGATCAGCAAGTGATTTGCTCACACAAACACACACATGGACACACGAAAATACACATCTTGTATATTATTTACACAAAAGCAACCTTATTCAGAAAGTGTCCCAGACATGACTACTGATTCCCTTAGTATTTGACTTGCAGAATAGATAATAATGAACATTTATATTTGATGATGTTGTCTTCATTGTCTTTAACGTACTTACCAAGTGTAAAGGAGAGGTCTTCTACAGGAAACCAACCTTCATAGCAGTCAATGTAGACTGACAGTTGATGTGTTTTCTGTCATAAGCAATAAGCATTTAAAGTAGTCAGGGCAGAAGTTGATGTAGAATATCCATTAGCTTCCTCTTAAGGCCATTAACATAACCACGGGCCAGACCAGCAGGCCACAAAGCTGACATGACAGTGCAATAAGGACTTCTAGTTCTGTTTTATTTGAGGAGTTAACTTCCATTTTGTTGAAAATTTCAAATATTCTAGAAGTTATTTACATCTCTTTGTTTGCAGTTTTCACATCTTTAACAGTCTACATTGAATTCAGTGATTAATTCAGTTAAGAGACCCCTGCAAATTGAACCCTTCTGTTCCTCATGCAAAACTTTCCTTTTCAACTTATTTTAAAAAGAAAAGAAAAAGGTGCAGTGGTCTTAATTCCTCCCAGAGCTGTATATAGGGTCTCCCAGATGAGGAGAGATGACAGTAGTGGCTGTTTTAGTGGTTTGGAAGCCCTGGGCAGAGATTGGTTAAGGCCTCAACATCATCTACTTTTTACCTTACTGTCCTATTTAAAGCCACACCAGCAAGCATTATGAACATAACTTCTATATTTATTGTTGAATGGAACTGCCACTTCCTAAAACACTTGCATTGCTGCTCCTTTCAAAAGAGTATCAACCATAACATTATGACCACCTGACTAATACTGTGTAGGTCCAACTTTCACCGGCAAAACAGCGATGACCCGTTGAGGCCTGGACTCCACTAGACCTCTGAAGGTGGGCTGTGGTATCTGGTACCAAAACAGCCCTGACCCGTTGAGACATGGACTCCACTAGACCTCTGAAGGTGTGCTGTGGTATCTGGTACCAAAACAGCCCTGACCCGTTGAGACATGGACTCCACTAGACCTCTGAAGGTGGGCTGTGGTATCTGGCACCAAGTTGTTAGCAGCAGATCCTTTAAGTCCTGTATGTTGTGAGGTGGGGCCTCCATGGATCAGACTTGTTGGTCCAGCTCATCCCACAGATGCTCAATTGGACTGAGATCTGGAGAATTTGGGGGCCAAGTGCACTACTTGAACTTGTTGTTCTCTTCCTCATAACATTCCTGAACCATTTTTGCTTTGTTGCAGGGCGCATTATCCTGCTGAAAGAGACTAAAGCCATCAGGGTATCAGGGTATACCAAAGTAAAATCCACATCAAAATGACTGGATGGACCCAAGGTATCCTAGCAGAACAATGCCCAAGCATCCCACTGCCTCCACCGGCTTGCCTTCTTCCCATAGTGCATCCTGGTACCATGTGATCTCCAGGTGAGCGACACGCATACATCCAGCCATCCATGTGATGTAAAACAAAAGCTACTTCTCCGACCAAGCCACCTTCTTCCATTGCTCTGTGGTCCAGTTCTGCCCATTGTAGGTGCTTTCATCAGTGGACAGGGGTCAGCATGGGCCCCCTGACTGGTGTGGCTACGCAGCCCCATACACAACAAACTGCAATCGCTTGCCTTCATCACGTGTGTTTTGACACCTTCCTATCAGCACCAGCATTAACTTTTTCAGCAATTTGAGCTACAGTAGCTCGTCTGTAGGATCGGACCACACGGTCCAGCCTTCACTCCCCACCTGTCTCAATGAGCCTTGGCCGCCCATGATCCTGTTGCTGGTTCACCACTTTTCCTTGATTGGACCACTTTTGATCAATACTGCAGACCAGGAACACCCCACATAGGCTGCAGTTTTGGAGATGCTCTGAAGCAGTCAGATTCATTTGGCCCTTATCAAAGTGGCTCAGATACTTGCGCTTGACCATTTCTCCTGATTCTAACACATCAACTTTGAGGACAGAATGTTCACTTGTTGCCTAATATATCCCACCCACTGGTAGGTGCCTTGATAATGAGATTATCAATATTATTCACTTCACCTGTCAGTGGTCATAATGTTATTGCTGATGGGTGTATCAGAGTTATTCACTTCACATGTCAGTGGTCATAATGTTATTGCTGATGTGTGTATCAGAGTTATTCACTTCAAATGTCAGTCGTCATAATGTTATTGCTGATGGGTGTATCAGAGTTATTCACTTCACATGTCAGTGGTCATAATGTTATGGCTGATTGGTGTATCAGTGTTATTCACTTCACATGTCAGGGGTCATAATGTTATGGCTGATGGGTGTTTCAGTGTTATTTACTTCACATGTCAGGGGTCATAATGTTATGGCTGATGGTGTATCAGTGTAATTCACCTGTCAGTGGTCATAATGGTTTAGCCAAGCAGTGGAAGTCAATGACTTTAAGATGAGTTGATGTGAGGTTAGATTTACTGCCTTATAGGTTAAGACTCTTGTGATGCACAAAGCATTTAGTCATTTGGTTTAAGTGTACAGTTTCCTAATTATGATCAATTGCATTCAAATACCTTCCTTTTCTCACTATGCTGCATCTTTCCTCATCAGTCAGCTGGAAGGGCCACATACTGTATACCTGGACCAGACATTATAGTCATTACGCTGTCAGAGCTTTATTGGAGAGGAGGGGAGGGGAAATGTCAAAATCGCTAATTTGTGATCATTAGTGCCGTTGCTTTCACCATCATGATCCATAATGATGTCATGATTTAATCGTCATGTTACTCTGATGTGTCCTGGTCTTCTTGCATGCAGATGCAGAACCACCCACCCCCCTGCCCCCACCCCTGCCTCCGCCCCTGCCTCCGCCCCTGCCCCCGCCCCTGCCCCCGCAATCACACAAGTCTGATTGAGAACCTAAAAACTGGGGTGTGAATTGCTTGGGTGTGAACTGCTGGGGTGTGAACTAAAACGGTTTAGCGACTTCTTGACTGACTGTAGTGGGCAGAGATAATGCGAGATGAATTCCAGATGATGGCGGTAAAGGCCAATCAATCCCACATTTAAATGCTGGTCAACCAGTGATGTCACACACTATTCTAATAACTGTATACTGTCCCAGGGAAAAGAGGATGTTAGTATTACTGTAGGTGTGTGGATTAACTAGTATGTAATAATGCCACTTCATTAGACTTATAGACAATGTCAGTGACAACTAAACACTGTAACACTGGGAATTCGGTTCTCTCCTCTTCCCTGTTCAGAAACGGTTCTAGGGCGCTTAGGGCCCGTCAAATGCTACATGGACCCACGACCTCAATGAGAGAGGGGGCCCCCAAATTAAATATTGTCTGCATGGGTGCCCCCTCATTCTGCTGACCTGCAGGGGGGTGTATTCCATTCTGCTGTTGTCTGTAAATTGATGTAATGACAGAATCAACTCACCAGGTGGACAATTAAATATTACAGCAACATAGTGGATTTACTCTTACTGTTTCTGGGGGGTGGAAAGACGAGGTACTTCCTGTTTCCTGGAGGAAGAGTAGTAAACGTTGACATAGTGAAGTTCGTCTTGGATGTCTGCTGTCTGTGCTGTAGTAGAGGTCATGACCTTGTCTGATGTGTGGTCATACAAAGGACTGGAGGCTGTCTGATTGGAGGAGAGAATAACATGAAAATGTGTTCAACTAAAGATTTATAACAGTCTTACCAGCTGTTCATTGTCTGATGGAAATCCTGTGTTTTCTTCGTAGATTAGAAAGACTCCTTCCTTCATTGCACACAAATAATTTAATAAATGATCACACTGGAGTATAAAATGTAGAATTATGTTTTCAATGATTTATTGTCACCTCACCTGAACCATATGAATCCAGAGAGACAGAGGATGAGAAACAGAACACCCACTGTGATTCCTACAGATGTAAAATAAACCCCACAGCCTTCTCAGTCCAGATTGTCATGTATTTACAAATATCAATGAATCAAGTCGTTCTATATTCTTCTAGAACATTTAACACGTTAGAAAAGTAACAGCTATCAACCCCCACACATTATTGGAGTCTCTTCTAAGGATTGTATATTCAACTGTTACTTCAGTTTCCATTGTATTGGTCCAGTTGACATTTCCATGTCAACAGTGACAAGGTGACTCTGGGAAGCAGCCCTTCTAGGCAGAGATGCAAAGAAAAAGTCATATCTCAGACTGTCCAATACAAAGTGAGGGTTAAGATGGACAAAATAACCCAGACACTGGACCGGGGCAGATCTCTGCCTTCAAGGCCAGCTTGCCAGTGTTTCACAGTAACTATCTCATTATGCTGCCAGTTGAGGACTTGTGAGGTGTCTGATTCTCCAACTAGTCACTTATGTATTCCTCCTTTTATTCAGTTATGCACCAGGGTCTCCCATTCCATTCTATTCTGGTTGGATACAGTTAACTGTTCTGTAAAGGGAGTAGTACACATTGTTGTTTTTCTTGGCAATTTCTCTCATGTAAGAGTGTTCATTTATCTAAACATGATTAGATTGACGAGTTTCAGAAGAAGGTTACTTGTTTCTGGACATATTGAACCTTTATTCAAACCCACAATTAGTGATGCTTCCGATACTCAATCAGCATAACTTTGATGACAGGGCTGGAGTGTGGAATCAAGCACGGACACAGAGGCAGAGAGGTGTCGTGTACAGACGTTTATTAATGGAACAGACAGCCTCTTGGTTGGTATTCAGAGGTCAGACAATGAATCAGAATCCTACAGGGACAGAGGAATTGTCTGGTTCAAGGTCGGGGACAGGCAAAGGTCATAACGAGATGGTCCACAAGGCAGAAGCACAGTGGGGAGGCAGGCTTGATCAGGAACAGAAGGGGTTTGGTAACTGGGAAAGCAGAGCAGAGAACAGGTAACAGGCAACATGGGAGTAAACACTGGGAAGACATGAAGACAATACCATCTGGCAGAGGGCAAACAGAATACTTTGAAAAACAGATAATTTTTTCAAGGATCTGTTGTGTTTTTGGACTAAGTGTTTCCAATATAACCACCAACTTGAAATGAAATGAAACCAATGTCACAAAAAACTACAATAAAATCCTATCAAAAGTATTGCTGTCATATTTATAAATACTATAATAATAATACTTGAAGTAATATAAAATGGTACAATAGAATGTTGCCTTGCCCCTCTAAGATGTTCAAAGAAGCTTATATGAAGCTTATATGAAGCTGCTTTTGAAGCATTAAAAATCAATCTGATATATTATCTTTTCATAATTATTAATAAAAGGTGAACTTAAACTGGATCCCCAGTTACAGGCATTACAGGGCAGCTTTCTCTTATTGATGACAAACTAAACCAAAGTCCTGAGAAGCCAATAGGCATCGCTGCTCTCAGGCCCTGACTAGTTCTCCCAGATCAGCAGTGAGGACATAACAAATATGTTTCTACATACTGTACAGAAGTAGATCCAATTCTGTTATTCACTCTAGGTACATTATCTCATTGTCTCCTCAGAAGTGATGTCAGTAAACTGACTTCCATGTTTAATATATACGATTAGACATTCATACTGACTTGACATCGTATATTTTGGGTCATTTATGAACTAATTTAATTCTCTCTTAATGTTGTTTTTAATTGCTGTTTTACATAAAGGTAAAGTAAAAGGTTGTTTTCCCCCAAAAAGGGCAGGAACGTGTTTGTCCTCAATACAATATAGGGTAGAAGAATTCTGGTAACAGAAGAGATATGTGAAAATTTGCTGCCAGATCTGTGGTGGTTTTCTTAAATGAATGTTCTGTGGTGGATCTCTTCAGTCCAGTTTCTGTGGTGGTTCTCTAAAGTCCAGGTTCTGTAGTGGTTCTCCACAGACCAGGTTCTGTGGTGGATCTCATCAGTCCAGGTTCTGTGGTGGTTCTCCACAGTCTAGGTTCTGTGGAGGTTCTCATCAGTCCAGGTTCTGTGGTGGATCTCATCAGTCCAGGTTCTGTGGTGGTTCTCTAAAGACCAGGTTCTGTGGTGGATCTCGTCAGTCCAGTTTCTGTGGTGGTTCTCTAAAGTCCAGGTTCTGTAGTGGTTCTCCACAGACCAGGTTCTGTGGTGTTTGTCGTCAGTCCAGGTTCTCTGCAGTTCTCATAATCAGAAGGCTCAGTGTGTATCCTGGTGTTTGTGACACAGATGGGTCTCACACTCTGAAAGAAGAAACACTGAATAAACACTCCACACATCACCCATATGAACACAAGTGGATAGGAAAACAAACACACAACACCAGGGCCATGTCACACAAAAATATATGTGCAGGAGGACGCTGTGTTGTTACTTGAAAACTTGAAACAACACACAGTGTCACGTAAATCAGATTAGAGTCTCCCCTGGTCGAGTGTTCACCAGTTCAGTACCATGACGCTCCAATGGAGAGAGACAGGAGAGGGAAGGTTCCTCTCTGCCTACTGACACCTGATTACAATCAGAAGCAATGAGGGAATTTATAAAGGGAGAAGAAGTCTCTAAGGTAATCAGGCAAATCTTCAGATATTAACAGATATTCTGTTTTCCTTTACAGACTGAACAGTTGTAGACTAAGGAAAATACACAACCCCCACAAAGCCTGATGAGGCCATAGTAAAAGATAACTGGAGGTCTGAGGGGAAATAATTGGATTATTTCTGTTTGTTGATAATATATAAATGCTTTGGCTCCACCTTCTACCACAGTCTCTAAGTCTCTTGCTCCAACTCATAACAATACCCTACATAACAAGTAACTGACACAGGTTGAGTGTTTAGGAGCTGAGCTGTGTACAACAGGACCTCTCTTCAGCTCCGGGCCTGTTGTTCACACAGGAGAGTTGGTCAGATTTTGACATAGAAGAGGAAATGTCCCAATACTTACTGCCAGGGTGTCATAGTCAGGTGACCTGGTCTCCATGTTCAGGGTTGAGTACAAGTCACTGTTGGTACCAGGATGGACACTCTGTGGGGGAGGAAAGGGTGAGAGAGAGAATACACAAAGGAACTGGATCCATGATTCCAAAATATATGAATCTATTCTAACAGACTCACATATCCAGTGTCTTCTGTCTCTCTGGTGTTTTTATTTTCAGAGGAGCTGGATTTGGAGGCCTTCTTCCATCTTTGCACAAAATCCCTTAATTAATTTACCAATGTCTTTGAGTGTAAAAGTTGCATTTGGTCTAATTGACTCCTCACCTGAAGCAGATGAATCCAGGGAGACAGAGGATGAGGACCAGAACAAACACTGTGACTCCCATAACCACAGGAATAACTATGAATAACTGTTTTTCTAAAAGAAAAATGGAAGATAGAAAAACATAGGATGATGAAATGAACAAAATACTGATTCACATTTGGTTGGTAATAAACACATATTTTAGATGCTTGGTGAGGGATTTCATAAGCAAACACACATACATGTAGAAATGATGCTACCAGCCACTTTGCCTGTCTGGGGATAATTTGACAAGTCCAATCTGCAGAACATCTAGTTAGGAACTATCTGAAGGTCCGATGCAGCTGGACATTGAAGGGGATTCATGGATCATATTCTGCAGGAGGCCTGTTTGTTTCTCCAACCTGGATTCAAACTGGTTTGGCTGAACTGATCCCTAATTTGACCTCTTTTGTGGCCTCACTATAAATGGATCTGTGCGTGTTCTTGGGTTGTTCTTCTGTTGCAGAGTGGAGAACCCTGTGAGTTTATGATTCATACATACCAAATGTAAAATAAAAACACAACTTGTAGTGGTGTACTTACCCAAAACCAGAAGAAAAACAAGATCTGAACTTCTGTTTCCAATTGTGTTTCTTGCCTCACAGTAATATTCTCCACTGTCCTCAGATGTGATGTAAGTGATGCTGTAACTCTGTCTTGATGCTTTTGATGAGGATACATTCTTCTTGTACCAGGTGTATTTGTCCACAGGTGGGTTGGCATCACTGCTGCAGGTCAGAGTCACTGAACTGCCCTCCACTATTTCAACAGAGGGACTGACTGACACAAAGACGTTCTTTGGAGCATCTGATGGACAAATGTAATGAAACTATGTTTTTAAGCAGTATTTTTCATGAGGAAAGACTGGAATCATGATTGTAATACATGAAGTGCCACAATGAAGGTGTCCATTTGTCTGTTTCAAAGAGCAGATGTAGCAGATAGTTACTTACATTGAACATTCACAGAGACAGAAGAGCTCAGACGTCCATATTTATTCTCTGCCTGACAGTGATATTCTCCACTGTCCTCAGATGTGATGTTAGTGATGATGTAACTCTGTCCTGCTGCTATCGGTGAGGGTACAGTGGCCTTGTACCAGATGTAGGTGGGGTTACCAGTCAGAGGACAGGATGTGTTACAGGTCAGTGTTACATTCTGTCCCTCAGTCACTGTAGCAGGAGTCACATTCACCTGTAGACCTGAAGTGAAGATTATACACTAAGTATATCATTAAGTAACAGTTTACAACAAAGATTAAATGTAGAATCCATAGATGTTAATAAAAATGATGCATCAAACAACAAAGATTGTTTATACCCTCTTACAAGAATAATGACATGCAAATGGCTGAATGGTTGACAAAGGTGAAAATACATTTTTAAAGCCATTGGACACTCACTAAGCAGTATACAATTTGTATAAGTATAAAACATTAGTAGAAATCATTGTTTCTGACCAGTAAAGTGGTCAAAAATGTAAACATGAAATCCAATGAACAAACAACATTGCTTGTAGTCACTCTGATACGCGACAACGGGGCATGAAAAGGGCACATGTTCACCAACTGTAGTGGAATACTGATACTGAGCTGATGATAGAAAAATGTCTAGAAGACAATCAGATGTAATTTCATTTTTTAAACCAGTGGGTCAGTTGGTACCTAAACAGCCCAGAGAGGAGAGGAGAGCTCCATGGCTGTTATGTGGAGTGTTTCTCACCATTACACAAATTGGAATAAATATGAATTTTCCATAATCTGTCATAGTGTTAATGACTATACCATTATGTTGTGGTGCAGTTATCAAGGCCTAGCCATGATTTGGTTCTTGAATTATAATAAGAGATGAGTTTGGTTAAGTCCCATGAGTTAATATGGGTACAGACCAGTATTGTCATGACAGTTATGGATGTGTTAAGGCATTATGTTCATTCTTTTTATATTGTATACTTTTATATATTTTCTATTTTTCTCAGTGATTTTAGCACCCTGCTCCTGTTATATCTAGTTCAATCCAGAACCTTGTTCCTTCTGAAGATTAGCAGTATCTGCATTTACGTTGTACAGAGTACAACATGTATGAATTTGGGCCCAGCATTAGAGCGCTTTAGTCTTTGAAATAATAGAAATAATGGAGAGCAAGAAAGAAACATGTCACCAGCTAAATACTTCAAGAGATCAATACAAAACACAAACAACACTTAAAATATTAGACAAGTCTGTTCAGCTGTATATCAGTACGGACTGGAGTTCACTACAAAACACAAACAACACATCAAATATTAGACAAGTCTGTTTAGCTGTAGATCAGTACTGACTGGAGTTCACTACAAAACACAAACAACACATCAAATATTAGACCAGTCTGTTCAGCTGTAGATCAGTACTGACTGGAGTTCACTACAAAACACAAACAACACATCAAATATTAGACAAGCCTGTTCAGCGGTATATCAGTACTGACTGGAGTTCACTACAAAACACAAGCAACACATCAAATATTAGACAAGTCTGTTCAGCTGTATATCAGTACTGACTGGTTGTCGGTTCATTTTAAATGGCTGCTCACAGTCAAACAATGCTGAAACACAGACCATTTTAACCTGGTTATTAGGCACTAGCAGAATTTGAGTATTTGTATCATTGTACTTTCTGCATGTTTCAGTAACGCTTGTACAAGTGATGTGCCTTCATTTGATCTACCTGTGGTTATGGTACAATCTGTGAGAAAATACTTCCAAAATGTATATTTTACAATTGATCGATAAATTTGCCCGATCAACAGAGGAAGACTGCAGTCCATAAGCATTTGAAAAGTGACACAAATGGGGAACAGTACCAAGAAGAGAAGTTACAAACAGCCTAACCTCAGAGAGTTTACCTCAAGACACAAACCACGCTAAACCTCAAGAACAGAACAGCAAAGTAACAGTTTTATTTCTGAAGTACAGAAGCATGTTCCCTGCTCTGATCCAATCAAATGCCTCAAAACATGTAGGTGATTCACCTTGCAGCAGGTCACCCATCCCAAACACACTGATAAAACAACCAAGGAGTTTTTCAGGGCTAGAAGACAATTTCAATTCAATAGAAGATCTCTGAAGACAACACTAAAAACAGAACCTGAAGATGGCTACAGTACTCTAGTATGACACAGGAAACCAGGTTGAACGGTCGCGCAGACCGTATCATTTAATTTACAAAGGCAAAAACCAGGGTTTTGCAGGCAGGGTTCAGTACACAGGAGATGCGATTGACAGAGGTACAAAACGGCAAGGCTGAAGACGGAGTCAATGGAAATGCAGAAACAGGTCGGTACACTAGAGACAATATAAGCTAGAAGAACAGCAGGAAATGTGCTTAGTACTTGGTATAGAATACAAACAATACCTCACAAAGACAAGTGCAAAATAAACCAGTCTCCATGTTTGAAACATGGCTTCATTTCTTTACTTCTCCATTCAGACTCCAATGTAATTCTACTTGACATAACATCACTTATGAAATCACCAGGAAATATTGTTGTATTGTATTGTATGTAAAATAGTCTATGGCTTCATTCTGAGACCAGGTTACAATTAGCTACCCACCTACAATAATTTCTTTCAAATTTTACACATTGAATTAGAAAGAGTTTATGTTACAAAGAGGTTAAAGACACAATCTGCTATATAGGAAACCGCAGATCGAATCCAGCCAGTGACAACATTCACCCTTCTAATCGCAGTCCACCAGATCTAGGCTTGCCTGGTTTCATTTCATCATTTACTGGCAAAAAGTGAAAACAAATAATTGGACAAAAAAGTTCAAGTACAATGTATTCCATATGTTGGGAATTTATGTTTTTGTTCATATTAATAGAGAAAAGTTTTGCTCAACTTCATTATGTCATGGTTGAAAGAAAGGACTTGAGACAAAAAGCAGGTGAAGGTAATCAAAAAGATTTAGTTATCTTTTACTCTTGAACAAAACTAACAAAAGAAGCTCATGAACTAAAGCATCACAAACAACTAAGAGACACACAGAGCAACTAAAATAGGATCCCTAATCACATTCAAAAGGGAGCAGCTGCCTCTGATTGGGGAGAATGAAACAGTAGAGACCATAGATATGCCTAGAGACACCCCACACATCATGGGGTGAGGTAACAGTCAACACAAATTAAGAATATGTTGTAGAACTACATTTTTTATTAGACACATGAATTAAAAACATTTTCACTGTACCTGTGACAGACAGAGTGACTTCAGGTTTGCCAGTCCATGCCGCTACAGACAAGTTTGTTATAAATCTGAACATGTACTGAGCTGAGTCAGTGTCTCTCAGGTCTGTGATTATCAGGGTGTTATTATTCGTATTGTTAATGTACGTCACACGACCTGTGTAGTTTGGGTCATTAATCAGGTTGAAATAATTGCCCTTAGGATCTTCTCTAGTGTACCAGAAGTTAGATGTCAGTATGATCCCACTGGGATACATGAAAGAACAGGAAATGTTGACTGTTGATCCCTTCAAGGCACAGATGCTGTTAGTGGAGTAGTTCGCACCCCATCCTTCCTTGCCCAGAACCACTGAAACACAGTCAAACCACACAAGGATTAGAATTTACACTACATTTACATTCCAGTTAATTAGCAGATGCTCTAATCCAGAGCTACTAACAGGAGCAATCATTATTGTACTCTGCATTTGTGTCTCACTCCACCTGTCATCCAGACACTACTCCAACCCTGAATCCCAACCTTCCACCTGTCATCCAGACACTACTCCCTCCCTGAATCCCAACCTTCCACCTGTCATCCAGACACTACTCCCTCCCTGAATCCCAACCTTCCACCTGTCATCCAGACACTTCTTTTTTGGAAAGGAAAGAAAAAGATAAAGCAGTATCATTTTTTTCCAGAGCTGTAGATATAAAATATATAGTAATCGTGTCATCCAGTCATGATTGTTAGGTGTGTATTTGACATGGCAAAGCAGCAAGCTGGTTAATTTGTCTTCTGTAAATTTGTTTGAGTTAAAGGTCTTAGCATGGTGACACTTCAATGGTGTAAAATTAAAGATTGGAATAGTATTTTATGTACTTTTGGTTGATCTGTTTCATACTGTTTGGTTTACGTTTGGATTCCTTTGATAATCGTGTCTATTTATAAATGTTTATTTGTTCAAAGGTGTTTTCCTTATGTAATCCTAGAAATTGTCTGGGGGATGTAGGGGGCTGGTAGCTGAATAACTGACATCACATTAACAGAATCTTATAGATGAATATCACAATATAAAGATATGAATGAGTCCCTACCTGACACATACAGGACTGTAAACACCAAGACATGTACTGCTGTTGTCAAGGCCATTGATGCATCTTCTTCACTGCAGGCTTGGAGACAAATAACCCTCTGTAGTCATGGATTCACATTTATAAGAAAATAATAATGTAAAATACATGTTGTACGAAAATAACTACATGCCAGGATGGTTGTAATTTAAAAGGTTTGGGTCCTCAGACCTTTCAGTGCTGTAGGATTGTCTAACGGTATCCTGAATATACATGTTATTTTACATTACTGTTTCAAAGGGCAGGGTCTCAAACCCACAACCTTCAGCTCAGGGCACTTGCCTCTGCAAGTAATGTCCTTATGAATTTCATTTTTCCTACAATATTGCACACTACCAAAAGCACAAAATAATGATATTCCCTTTGGAGGGGAGGGTAAAGGCCCTGTGAGGTTGCTTCAATACTTAACTTACTCAAAATGGTATATAATAAATGTCAACTTATTAGTGTATTATTAGATCTGTTTGCAAAAGGCAAAGTACCACTCTACATGTTGTTCCTACTTGTTATTATTCTCCTGCTGGTCTGACCTGTAGGGGCAAAAATAAGATCAGTGTCATGAGGAAATATCATTCTGCTTAAATGCCCACTGTGACAACTACGCCATCTGCTGCTCATCCTCCCCCTGCAGGAGGAGGGCCTTAGCGCTCGATGTCACCGGCCATCTAAACACCACCGCCCATCATCAACCCACCACACCTGTTGTCTCGTTTAGCGCACCTGATCATCATCCAGTCATTACCCCTCCAGTATATATGTTTCCTCTGTCTTTGCATGTTATTGTCTCACTATTGATGAGCGCAAGTTAGCTCCTACAATTAAAATATATGAATCAGCTACCCTCGTCTCTGCATCCTGCTCTGTCTCCGCCTGCCTTGAAAGCTGACACCCACACAATTGTAAAATATTGTAATGTTTTCAAAAGTATTCAAGAATTTTTCCTTTGGCAAACCAATTGGAGTATGTTGTCTGCATGCCCTTGCCCTTTCCTGTAATCAGGAGTTTGTCTACACACCCAGGGACACACGAAAATACACATCTTGTAGAATATTTGCACAAAAGCTACCGTATTCAGAAAGTGTCCCAGACATGACTGCTGATTCCCTTAGTCTTTTACTTGCAAATTAGATAAGAAATAATGAACATTTATATTTGAAGATGTTGTCTTCATTGTCTTTAACACTTACCAAGTGTAGAAGAAAAGGCTTGTACTGTGAACCGACCTTCCTAGCAGTCAATGTAGACTGACTCTAGATGTGTTTTCTGTTAGGAATGTAGCATTTAAAGTAGTGAAGTGATGTAGAATTTCTGTTTCCTTCCCCTTTAGCCCATTAACATGACCGCTGGCCCGACCAACATGCCAGAAAGCAGACATGACAGTGCAAGGAAGACTTCTAGTTCTGTTTTATTTGCAACAAAACTTCAATTTTGTTGGACATTTTTAATATTCAAGAAGTTATCGACTTCTCTTTGTGAGCACTTTTCACAGTCTAAATTGAATTTAGCGATTAATTCAGATCAGGATTGAAATTAAGAGACCCCTGCAAATTGAACCACTCTGTTCCTCACTCAAAACTTTCCTTTTCAACTTATTTAAAAAAGAAAAGAAAAAGGTGCTGTGGTCTTAATTCCTCCCAGAGCTGTATATAGGGTCTCCCAGATGAAGAGAGATGACAGTAGTGGCTGTTTTAATGTTTTGGAAGCCCTGGGCAGAGATTGGTTAAGGCCTCAACATCATCTACTTTTTACCTTACTGTCCTTATTAAAGCCACACCAGCAAGCATTATGAACATAACTTCTATCTTTAATGTTGAATGGAACGGCCACTTCCAAAAACACTTGCATTGCTGCTCCTTTCAATAGAGTATCAACCATAACATTATGACCACCTGACCAATACTGTGTAGGTGCAACTTTCAATGGCAAAACAGCCCTGACCCGTTGAGACATGGACTCCACTAGACCTCTGAAGGTGGGCTGTGGTATCTGGTACCAAAACAGCCCTGACCCGTTGAGACATGGACTCCACTAGACCTCTGAAGGTGGGCTGTGGTATCTGGTACCAAAACAGCCCTGACCCGTCGAGGCATGGACTCCACTAGACCTCTGAAGGTGGGCTGTGGTATCTGGTACCAAAACAGCCCTGACCCGTTGAGACATGGACTCCACTAGACCTCTGAAGGTGGGCTGTGGTATCTGGTACCAAAACAGCCCTGACCCATTGAGACATGGACTCCACTAGACCTCTGAATGTGGGCTGTGGTATCTGGTACCAAAACAGCCATGACCCGTTGAGACATGGACTCCACTAGACCTCTGAATGTGGGCTGTGGTAGCTGGTACCAAAAAAGCACTGACCCGTTGAGACATGGATCTGGCACCAGGCCACCTTCTTCCATTGCTCTGTGGTCCAGTTCTGCCCATTGTAGGTGCTTTCATCAGTGGACAGGGGTCACCATGTGCCCCCTGACTGGTCTGCAGCTAAGCAGCCCCATACACAACAAATTGCGATCGCTTGCCTTCTTCCTGTGTGTTCTGACACCTTCTTATCAGCACCATCATTAACTTTTTCAGCAATTTGAGCTACAGTAGCTGGTCTGTAGGATCGGACCACACGGGTCAGCCTTCACTCCCCACGTGTCTCAATGAGCCTTGGCAGCTCATGACCCTGTTGCTGGTTCACCACTTTTCTTTGCTTGGACCACTTTTGATCAGTACTGCAGACCAGGAACAGCACACATGGGCTGCAGTTTTGGAGATGCTCTGAAGCAATCAGATTCATTTGGCGCAGTCAGATTCATTTGGCCCATATCCAAATGGCTCAGATCCTTGCACTTGACCATTTCCTGCTTCTAACACATCAACTTTGAGGACAGAATGTTCACTTGTTGCCTAATATATCCCACCCACTGACAGGTGCCTTGATAATGAGATAATCAATATTATTCACTTCACCTGTCAGTGGTCATAATGTTAGGGTTGATCAGTGTATCAGTGTTATTTACTTCATCTGTCAGTGGTCATAATGTTATGGCTGATGGGTGTATCAGTGTTATTCACCTGTCAGTGGTCATAATGTTATGGCTGATGGGTGTATCAGTGTTATTCACTTCACCTGTCAGTGGTCATAATGTTATGGCTGATGGGTGTATCAGTGTTATTCACCTGTCAGTGGTCATAATGTTATGGCTGATGGGTGTATCAGTGTTATTCACTCCACCTGTCAGTGGTCATAATGTTATGGCTGATGGGTGAATCAGTGTTATTCACTTCACCTGTCAGTGGTGATAATGTTATGGCTGATGGGGGTATCAGTGTTATTTACTTCACCTGTCAGTGGTCATAATGTTATGGCTGATGGGTGTATCAGTGTTATTCACTTCACCTGTCAGTGGTCATAATGTTATGGCTGATGGTGTATCAGTGTAATTCACCTGTCAGTGGTCATAATGGTTTAGCCAAGCAGTGGAAGTCAATGACTTTAAGATGACTTAATGTGAGGGTAGATTTACTGCCTTATAGGATAAGACTCTTGTGATGCACAAAGCATTTAGTCATTTGGTTTAAGTGTACAGTTTCCTAATTATGATCAATTGCATTCAAATACCTTCCTTTTCTCACTATGCTGCATCTTTCCTCATCAGTCAGCTGGAAGGGCCACATACTGTATACCTGGACCAGACATTATAGTCTATGTCACCACGCTGTCAGAGATTTATTGTGGAGGAGGGGAGGGGAAATGTCAACATCGATAATTTGTGATCATTAGCGCCGTTGCTTTCACCATCATGATCCACAATGATGTCATGATTTAATCGTCGTGTTACTCTGATGTGTCCTGGTCTACTAGCATGCAGACGCAGACACACCCACCCCCCTGCCCCCGCCCCTGCCTCCGCCTCCGCCCCCCCGCTTCCAGCCAACTCACCTGTCCATCATCTGCCTTGCCCTGCATACCAGAGGTAGAATTGGAAGGCCACTTCCTGTTTTGGGAATGAATGTGTGACACTGATAACTGATGTGCTAATGGTGGAATGCTATGAAAAATACATTTCCCTCACCTGAACCGGACGAATCCAGACAGACAAAGGATGAAAACCAGAACAAACACTGTGATTCTTACAGCTGCACTTGTCATTAATGTTTGTTTTCCTACAAAAAGGGTAACAAAGGGATTTGACATGGGAATAGAAAAAAATAATTATTATAATGCATTATTTTAATATAGCGCTTTTCAAGGTTCCAAAGACACTTTACATATTAATGGTAAAAAAATAATCATGTATAGTTATAAACCAAGGCATAATAGGATGAAGTAAAAGGATTAATTTAATAACTGTTACCTGCAACACTGATCCTCAGAGCTGTAGAGTTGTTAGATCCTCTTCCATTCCTGACCTCACAGTAATATTCTCCACTGTCCTCAGATGTGATGTTAGTGATGCTGTAACTCTGTCCTGATGCTTTTGGTGAGGTTATATTCTTCTTGTACCAGGTGTATTTGTCCACAGGTGGGTTGGCATCACTGCTGCAGGTCAGAGTCACTGAACTGCCCTCCACTATTTCACCAGAGGGACTGACTGACACTGAGGTGTTCTTTGGGCAATCTAGTGGAGAGAATAATTATAATTGGGCCTTGCAAGGACCTAAGATATTAAATACTAAATACTTGAGTTGCATTAATAAACTCTTACATTGGACATTGACAGTGATTCCAGGGGAGGGGAAATCCTCATTAACTTACAGAGTAAAAGGAAGACGGAAACTGAGGACTTTTCTGTTTCTGTGTGACAAAACTTTGTGACCATAGAGTTGGATAGAGGTAACTCTTGGAACAAAGTCCCCTTTAGCCATGGTATAAAGGTTTGTCAGACCATCGTCATAGAGGTTGTGGTAGTATGACAAAGATCACATTCAATGGACCTGCCCATGCTGCCAAAGAAGCTAAAGTTGCAAATACACAAAATATATTTCCTCTGTACAGGGACAAAGATGACACTGCAGAGAGCTTCCCTCCTCGATCACACAAGTCTGTTTGAGAACCTAAAAATTGTCGTGTGAACTGTTGGGGTGTGAACTGCTGTAGTTTGATCTGTTGTGGTCTGAACTAAAACGGTTTAGCGACTTCCTGACAAACTGTAGTGGAACGAGATCATGCAAGATGATTTCCAGAAGATGGCGGTAAAGGCCAATCAATCCCACATTTAAATGCTGGTTACCCAGTGATGTCACACACTATTCTAATAACTGTATACTGTCCCAGGGAAAAGAGGATGTTAGTATTACTGTAGGTGTGTGGATTAACTAGTATGTAATAATGCCACTTCATTAGACTTATAGACAATGTCAGGGACACCTAAACACTGTAACACTGGGAATTCGGTTCTCTCCTCTTCCCTGTTCAGAAACGGTTCTAGGTAGAAGTGACAAAAACGGTCGCTTAGGGCCCGTCAAATGCTACATGGACCCCGACCTCAATGAGAGAGGGGGCCCCCAACTTAAATATTGTCTGCATGGGTGCCCCCTCAGTCGGCTGACCTGGAGGGGGGTGGATTCCATCCTGGTCGTCTGTTTCTGCTGTCTGTGCTGCAGAAGAGGTCATGACCCTGTTTGATGTGTTGTCATTCACAGGACTGGAAGCTTCCTGATTGGAGGAAAGAATAACATGAAAATTAGTTCAACAAGCATTTATAACAGTCTTACCAGCTGTCATTGTCTGATGGATATCCTGTGTTTTCTTTGTAGATTAGAAAGACTCCTTCCTTCATTGCACACAAATAATTTAATGAATGATCTCACTGGAGTATAAAATGTATAATTATGTTTTTAAAAGATATATTGTCTCCTCACCTGAACCAGATGAATCCAGAGACACAGAGGATGAGAACCAGAACAACCACTGTGATTCCAACAGGTACAGTCAGAACTGATGTCTGGTTCCCTAAAATACCATGCGGATGATATGTGACATGTTGTAAAAGTGTACAGTGTGGAACCAAGCACGGACACAGAGGCAGAGATGTGTCGAGTACAGACGTTTATTAAAGGAACAGACAGCCTCCTGGTTGGTATTCAGAGGTCAGACAATGAATCAGAATCCTAGAGGGACAGAGGAATTGTCTGGTTCAAGGTCGGGGACTGGCAAAGGTCACAACGAGGTGGTCCACAAGGCAGAAGCACAGGGGACAGGCAGGCTTGATCAGGAACAGAAGGGGTTTGGTAACTGGGAAAGCAGAGCAGAGAACAGGCAACAAAGGGAGTAAACACTGGAAACACCTGAAGACAATACCATCTGGCAGCAGGCAAACAGAATACTTTGAAAAACTGATTATTATTTCAAGGATCTTTTGTGTTTTTGGACTAAGTGTTTCCAATATTACCACAAACTTGAAATGAAATGAAACCAATGTCACAAAAAACTACAATAAAATCCTATCAAAAGTATTGCTGTCATATTTATAAGTACTATAATAATAATAATACTTGAAGTAATATAAAATGGTACAGTAGAATGTTGCCTTGCCCCTCCAAGATGTTCAAAGAAGCTTATATGAAGCTTATATGAAGCATTAAAAATCAATCTGATTTATTATATTTTCATAATTATTAATAAAAGGTGAACTTAAACTGGATCCCCAGTTACAGGCATTACAGGGCAGCTTTCTCTTATTGATGACAAACTAAACTAAAGTCCTGAGAAGCCAATAGGCATCCCTGCTCTCAGGCCCTGACTAATTCTCCCAGATCAGCAGTGAGGACATAACAAATATGTTTCTACATACTGTACAGAAGTAGATCCAATTCTGTTATTCACTCTAGGTACATTATCTCATTGTCTCCTCAGAAGTGATGTCAGTAAACTGACTTCCATGTTTAATATATACGATTAGACATTTATACTGACTTGACATCGTATATTTTGGGTCATTTATGAACTAATTTAATTCTCTCTTAATGTTGTTTTTAATAGCTGTTTTACATAAAGGTAAAGTAAAAGGTTGTTTTCCCCCAAAAAGGGCAGGAACGTGTTTGTCCTCAATACAATATAGGGTAGAAGAATTCTGGTAACAGAATAGATATGTGAAAATTTGCTGCCAGATCTGTGGTGGTTTTCTTAAATGAATGTTCTGTGGTGGATCTCTTCAGTCCAGTTTCTGTGGTGGTTCTCTAAAGTCCAGGTTCTGTAGTGGTTCTCCACAGACCAGGTTCTGTGGTGGTTGTCGTCAGTCCAGGTTCTCTGCAGTTCTCATAATCAGAAGGCTCAGTGTGTATCCTGTTGTTTGTCACACAGATGGGTCTCACACTCTGAAAGAAGAAACACTGAATAAACACTTCACACACCACCCACATGAACACAAGTGTATAGGAAAACAAACACACAACACCAGGTACATGTCACACAAAAATATATGTGTAGGAGGACGCTGTGTTGTTACTTGAAAACTTGAAACACAGTGTCATGTAAATCAGATTAGAGTCTCCCCTGGTCGAGTGTTCACCAGTTCAGTACCATGACGCTCCAATGGAGAGAGACAGGAGAGGGAAGGTTCCTCTCTGCCTACTGACACCTGATTACAATCAGGAGCAATGAGGGAATTTATAAAGGGAGAAGAAGCCTCTAAGGTAATCAGGCAAAACCTCAATTATTAACAGATATTGTGTTTCCCTTTACAGACTGAACAGTTGTAGACTAAGGAACATACACAACCCCCACAAAGCCTAATGAGGCCATAGTAAAAGATAACTGGAGGACTGAGGGGAAATAATTGGATTATTTCTGTTTGTTGATCATATATAAATGCTTTGGCTCCACCTTCTACCACAGTCTCTAAGTCTCTTGCTCCAACTCAAAACAACACCCTACATAACAAGTAACTGACACAGGTTGAGTGTTTAGGACCTGTGCTGTGTACAAAAGGCCCTCTCTTCAGCTCTGGTCCTGGTAGTTCTCACAGGAGAGTTGGTCAGATGTTGACATAGAAGAGGAAATGTCCCAATACTTACTGCCAGGGTGTCATAGTCAGGTGACCTGGTCTTCATGTTCAGGGTTGAGTACATGTCACTGTTGGTATCAGGATGGACACTCTGTGGGGGAGGAAGAAAGGGTGAGAGAGAGAGAGAATACACAAGGAACTAGATCCATGATTCCAAAATATATGAATCTATTCTAACAGACTCACATGTCCAGTGTCTTCTGTGTCTCTGGTGTTTTTATTTTCAGAGGAGCTGGATTTGGAGGCCTTCTTCCATCTTTGCACAAAATCCCTTCATTAAGTTACCCTAGTCTTTTAGTATAAAAGTTACATTTGGTCTGAAAAAGATAATTGTCTCCTCACCTGAACCAGATGCATCCAGAGAGACAGAGAATGAGAACCAGAACAACCACTGTGACTCCCACAACCACAGGAATAACTAAGGATTGTTTCTCTAAAAGAAAAATGGAGGATAGAAAAATATAGGATGATGAAATGAACAAAATACAGATTAACATATGATTGCCAATATGACACATACTTTAGATGCTTGGTGAGGGATTTCATAAGCAAACACACATACATGTAGAAATGATGCTACCAGCCACTTTATCTGTCTGGGGATGATTTGACAAAGTCCAATCTGCAGAACATCTAGTTAGGAACTATCTGAAGGTTTGATGCAGCTGGACATTGAAGTGGATTCATGGATCATATTCTGCAGGAGGCCGGTTTGTTTCTCCATCCTGGTTTCAAACTCGTTTGGCTGAACTGATCCCTAATTTGACCTCTTTTGTGGGCTCACTATAAATGGATCTGTGCCTGTTCTTGGGTTGTTCCTCTGTTGCAGAGTGGAGAATCCTGTGAGTTTATGATTCATACATACCGAATGTCAAATAAAAACACAAAATGTAGTGGTGTACTTACCCAAAACCATAAGACTAACAAGAGCTGAACTGTTGTTTCCAATTGTGTTTCTTGCCTCACAGTAATATTCTCCACTGTCCTCAGATGTGATGTTAGTGATCCTGTAACTCTGTCCTGATGCTTTTGGTGAGGTTACAGTCTTCTTGTACCAGGTGTATTTGTCCACAGGTGGGTTGGCATCACTGCTGCAGGTCAGAGTCACTGAACTGCCCTCCACTATTTCACCAGAGGGACTGACTGACACTAAGAAGTTCCTTGGAGCATCTGGTGGACAAATGTAATGAAACTGTGTTTTTAAGCAGTATTTTTCATGAGGAAAGACTGGAATCATGATTGTAATACATGACGTGCCACAATGAAGGTGTCCATTTGTCTGTTTTAAAGAGCAGATGTAGCAGATAATTACTTACATTGAACATCCACAGACACAGTAGAAGAGCTCAAACGTCCATATTTATTCTCTGCCTCACAGTAATATTCTCCACTGTCATCAGATGTGATGTTAGTGATGCTGTAACTCTGTCCTGATGCTTTTGGTGAGGTTACAGTGTCCTTGTACCAGATGTAGGTTGGGTTGTCAGACAGAGGACAGGATGTGATACAGGTCAGTGTTACATTCTGTCCCTCAGTCACTGTAGCAGGAATCACATTCACCTGTAGACCTGACGTGAAGATTAGACACTCAGTGTATCATTAAGTAACAGTTTACAACAAAGATTAAATGTAGAATCCATAGATGTTAATAAAATTGATGCATCAAACAACAAAGATTGTTTATACCCTCTTACAAGAATAATGACATGCAAATGGCTGAATGGTTGACAAAGGTGAAAAAATTGTAACATAGGACACTCACTGAGCGGTATAACATTTGTATAAGTAAACATTAGTAAAAATCATTGTTTCTGACCAATAAAGTGGTCAAAAATGTAGAAAATAAATCCAATGAACAAACAACATTGCTTGTAGTCACTCTGATAGGCGACAACGGGGCATGAAAAGGGCACATGTTCACCAACTGTGGTGGAATACTGATACTGATCTGTTAGAAAAATGTCTAGAAGACAATCAGATGTCTGTTCATTTTTTAAACCAGTGGGTCAGTTGGTACCGAAACAGCCCAGAGAGGAGAGGAGAGCTCCATGGCTGTTATGTGGAGTGTTTCTCTCCATTGCACAAATTGGAGTAAATATGAAAATTCCATAATCTGTCATAGTGTTATTGACTATACCATTATGTTGTGGTGCAGTTATCAAGGCCTATCTATGATTTGGTTCTTGAATTATAATAAGAGATTAGTTTGGTTAAGTCCCATGAGTTAATATGGGTACAGACCAGTTTTGTCATGATAGTTATGGATGTGTTAAGGCATTATGTTCATTCTTTTTATATTTTATACTTTTCTATATTTTCTCTTTTTCTCAGTGATTTTAGCACCCTGCTCCTGTTATAACTAGTTCAACCCAGCACCATGTTCCTTCCAAAGAATAGCAGTATCTGCATTTACTTTGTACAGAGTACAACATGTATGAATTTGGGCCCTGCATTAGAGCCCTTCAGTCTTTGAAATAATAGAAATAATGGAGAGCAAGAAAGAAATGTGTCACCAGCTAAATATGTCCGGAGTTCAATACAAAACACAAACAACACATCAAATATTAGACAAGTCTGTTCAGCTGTATATCAGTACTGACTGGAGTTCGCTACAAAAAACAAACAACACATCAAATATTAGACAAGTCTGTTCAGCTGTAGATCAGTACTGACTGGAATTTACTACAAAACACAAACGACACATTAAATATTAAACAAGCCTGTTCAGCTATATATCGGTACTGATTGGTTGTCAGTTCATCTTAAATGGCTGCTAACAGTTAAATTGCCCGATCAACAGAGGAAGAGTGCAGTCCATAAGCATTTGAAAAGTGACACAAATGGGGAACAATACCAAGAAGAGAAGTTACCAACAGCCCAACCTCAGAGAGTTTACCTCAAAACACAAACCACGCTAAACCTCAAGAACAGAACAGCAAAGTAACAGTTTGATTTCTGAAGTACAGACACATGTTCCCTGCTCTGATCCAATCAAATGCCTGAAAACATAGGTAGGTGATTCACCTTGCAGCAGGTCACCCATCCCAAACACACTGATAAAACAACCATGGAGTTTTTAAGGGCTAGAAGACTATTTCAATTCAATAGAAGATCTCTGAAGACAAGACTAAAAACAGAACCTGAAGATGGCTACAGTACTCTAGTATGACACAGGAAACCAGGTGGAGCGGTCGCGCAGACCGTATATGATTTCCAAAAGGCAAAAACCAGGGTTGGGCAGGCAGGGTTCAGTGCACAGGAGATCAGATTGAAAAAGGTAAAAAAGGGAAAGGCTGAAAATGGAGTCAATGGAAAGGCAGAAACAGGTCGGTACACTAGAGACAATATTATCTAGAAGAACAGCGGGAAATTAGCTTAGTACTTGGTAAAGAATACAAACAATATCTCACAAAGATAAGTGCAAAATAAACCAGTCTCTGCATTTGAAACATGGCTTCATATCTTTTCTTCTCAATTCAGACTCCAACGTAATTCTACTTGACATAACATTACTTATGAAATCCCCTGGAATAATTGTTGTATTGTATGTAAAATAGTCTACGGCATCGTTCTGAGACCAGGTTGCTATTACCTACCCATCTACAGTAATTTATTTCAAATTATACACATTGAATTATAAAGAGTTTAAATTACAAAGTAGTTAAAGACACAATCTGCTATATAGGAAACCGCAGATCGAATCCAGCCAGTGACGACAATCATCCTTCTAATCGCAGTCCACCAGATCTAGGCTTGTCTGGTTTCATTTCATCATATACTGGCATAAAGTAGTGAAAACAAATATTTGGACAAAACAATTTAAGTACAAACAAAGTCAACACAAATTAAGAATATGTTTCAGAACTACATTTTTTAATAGACACAAGAATTAAAAACATTTTCACTGTACCTGTGACGGACAGAGTGACTCCAGGATAGCCTGTCCATTTGTCTTTATCTGTTATAAATCTGAACCAGTACTGAGCTGAGTCAGTCTCTCTCAGGTCTGTGATTATCAGGGTGTTATTATTCATATTGTTAATGTACGTCACACGACCTGTGTAGTTTGGGTCATTAATCAGGTTCACATAAGTCTTATCAGCATTTTGTTTAGTGAACCAGAAGTTAGATATCAGTATGTTACCACTGGGATACATGAAAGAACAGGACATGTTGACTGTTGATCCATTCAAGGCACAGATGCTGTTAGTGGAGTAGGTCACACCCCGTCCATTCTGACCCAGAACCACTGAAACACAGTCAAACCACACAAGGATTAAAATGTACACTACATTTACATTCCAGTTAATAAGCAGACACTCTATTCCAGAGCTACTAACAGGAGCAATCATTTTTGTACTCTGCATTTGTGTCTCACTCCACCTGTCATCCAGACACTACTCCCTCCCTGAATCCCAACCTTCCACCTGTCATCCAGACACTACTCCCTCCCTGAATCCCAACCTTCCACCTGTCACCCAGACACTACTCCCTCCCTGAATCCCAACCTTCCACCTGTCATCCAGACACTACTCCCTCCCTGAATCCCAACCTTCCACCTGTCATCCAGACACTACTCCCTCCCTGAATCCCAACCTTCCACCTGTCATCCAGACACTACTCCCTCCCTGAATCCCAGCCTTCCACCTGTCATCCAGACACTACTTTTTTGGAAAG